>JAYESA010000010.1:57853051-58162374 GCA_036927795.1 Iris macrosiphon
TGTCACTTTCAAATCTATACTCGGTCAAAGACATATCATTAAGCGAGTTATTTATCTCCAATAGGGTCACAACTAGCATGTGGTTTGACCCATGGTTGCAACACCAGAGCCTCATTAATCGTTTGGGATAGCCCCTTTTTTTTAGGTGCTCGGTCGAGGTGAACCAGTGAGCCGCATAATCCGACAAGGACAATGGTATGTAGCTGCTAGGAGGATTGGGAAAGTTGCTCGCTGATGACATTCAGGCAGTGCCTGTAGATATCCATAGGGAGACAACAGACCACTGGCCGTAGGACAACTCCCCAACCGGAAATTTTCTGTTCAAAGTAACATTTGAACAATTCAGACCAAGGTATGCTTGGTTTGAATAGGTTGAATTCATCTGAGTGAATGGGGATCCCATAAAAACAAAGTTATGCCTATATAAGGTTGTTCGAGGTTGGCTTCTCACTCTAAATCGTCTGGATCGGTTTGGCATGCAATTCCTTATCCAGGGTTGTGTAATGTATAATGGAATAGAGGAGACTCGGGACCATATCTTCCTCCAAAGCCAATTTACCTGGGTTACATGGCAAAGTCGGTATTGGCAAAGTCATTGTGATCGTCTGGGTTTACCCTCTCAGCCGGACAAGTTGTCCATACTTCGGACTAGGGGTTCCACTTGGTTGAGGAAGGCCAGACTTAGGCTGCTTTCTATTGTTTGGCACGTGTGGAGGGAAAGAAATAGGCACATCTTTGATGCGTTGTCCACTACATTGACAGGGATTTTACATAACATAGAAATTGATTTGAATATTGTATCTCCTATGTAAGGAGTGAGAGTTGAGTTGCTAAGAGGAGGGATGTATCAGTTCACAATTTTTTGAATACAATTACCTATTTCAAATATATATATATATATATATATATAGAGAGAGAGAGAGAGAGAGAGTAGTACTTATCGGTATTTAATGTCCTGAAAATGCACACGACGAACTCCTCTTGGAATATGCAAAGACCCCATAACTTCAGCTGAATGTAGACAAAAATCGTCACCATATAAATTAAATAAACTGTTTCAGTATTGTTTAAAAACATTATAAACCCATGTATCGTTTCGCCATAAGCCCTTGGCTCTATAGGGACTTAAAAAGATTGCAGCGTCATAATGTGGTTAGGTGGAATAAGTCAATCAACATAAAAGACAGTGAACACACGTTTTTGTAGACACGAGATTGACCATTTAGAATCAAGGATGCAATAGTCCTTAAAATGTATATGATGCTATGAGATAGATGTTATGAATTGCTTGTTTGGAAGGGATTTATGCAATTTACCTGCATGAACCTATTGTTCATGCTACAGATATGCTGCCAATGGTCTCCCCCCCCCCCCCCCCCACACGCACCTTTTCTTCTTCAATTAGTGAAAACTTCTACAGTCAACCATGTATTGTTTATAGTTACCAGATTCATTCTAGATTTTTTTTTTTATTTTGAAACTGATTGCAAAAATGGTGAGTAGAACAGAATGCTGAAGAATGGTACATTGTCCAAAGCTCCAAGGCAATAAATGAAAGTTGTACTCAGAGAATTGAGATCAAAGAAAGAGAACAATAAGAGAACTTGAAAGGAAGTTTGGACAAGAATTTGACAACTCTTGTTTTAAAAAAGAAAATTTGCCATTGGAGGAATGTTTGTGAAGAGAAATTCCAAAAATCGTCGAAAAAGAAAAATTAGTACAATGATTCCTGCTTAATATATCAAGTTCCTCTCAAATTTCTGGAAAGAAGAAAATTTAGGGGATTACAAAATCAGTAATGGTACGAATTTAAAAGAAAAGCTTGATTAATATGCAACCAACAACATCTACCAAGGAAAACCATTGGTTAAAAATTGTTTGCGGGGAGGTGCTTTCAGATACTCGAGTATATATGACCTTCAAAGAATGCAAAAGTTCAACTCATTAGATGTAATTAGATATAAATGTAATTTACTACAAAACATAGAACCATCTTGCATTCTCATTTCGACTATACTAGTTTTCTAGGAGAAGCTGAATATGAATTTTTATTACAAAATATCTAAATTTCAATTATATGTTATAATTGGTCCTAAAGTAGTTTGGTAGTCTCACATATACTTACCAGTTATATTCTTGTCTCTTGGAACGTCCACCAACAATGCAGGACCTGTTTTATGATTCAATAAAAGAAGATCAGCTCAAGTAAAAAAAGATCAGTAATAGGAATAGCATGTCAAATTGTTGCACTTTATATAAAACTGAGGGTGCATTTGGCACAAGGAAAAAATATTTTATTCCCAGGAATATAAGGGTGGGTAAATGAATACTACATTTGGTTCGTGCTATAAATTTTTTCGTTCGGACATAGAATTTCCGGAAATTCTATTACCCCACAAATGTGGGAAAACTATTCCTCCCAAAATAGGTGGCTATCCTTGCTTCCCATGAGAATAATTAGGTCAGGTTTGGAACCTAGTTGGGTCTGGGTATGGCCCAGGTCATCGGTTTGGGTCCACGTTGGATCAGGTTCAGTCTTATTGGTTCGTATCTAGGTCTTCGGGTCCAGTCTAGGTCAGTTCAATACAAGTTGGGTCGGGTCCAGTCTTATCGGGTTCGGATCTACATCGGGTTAATACAGGTCGAGTCCAGTTTAGGTCGAGTCAGGTCCATTCTTATAGGGTTTGGGCTTACTCGGGTACAGGCCAGGTTCAGTCAGGTACGGGTTTGGTTCATTCTTATTAGGATTGGTCTAGTCGGGTGTGGGTATGGTACACGTCAGGTCGGGTTGGGTATATTAATTTGTTAACTTTACCATTTTCTAAATATATAACAATGGATTTAGTGAGATGTTTAAACCGACTAACCTATTATATGATTTGGTTAAAACCAAAATCAATAAATGTTTAACCAAAATCAATAAATGTGAACAAGAATGCCATACATAATATATGCCCAGGAATATATAATTTGTACCACTCATGGGAATATAATTTTTTTTCCATGAATTTGATTCCTAGGAATATGGCCAAGCACCCTATGAAAGAGATCAATTGATGAAGAAATTAGAGAGACTAAACAAAATATAGAAAGTAACTTGTGAACATCACTGAGAAAAGGAAGAAAAGAATCGAAATAGTATTACAAGAGTGAGTCAATTAATAATTACATAATACTGAGACTGATATACTATAAATAAGTCAAATGTAATTTTTTTGGAAGGCCAAAATACCGAAATTAAATCTCTACATTAAACAAGGAAATTTGCTACTACCATGACACACACCTTTTACTTGCTAAAAAGTGACATAATTGAACAGTTGAACAACCAGACTTATGCGTTGAACAACCAATTGGCCAAGTATCAGTTGTATTTGAGAGCTTTGTAAATCTTTTGTAAGCCATGTACTCAATTATCATTATCAATAAAGAAAAGCTTTTCATTATATTCATTGTGATTTTAATTTATCTGCTTAATTTTACTGCGATGTCGTTGTTTCTGATATATACCATGCATTGTCTATCTTCTTGTCTTGTATAAGTGCAATCTAGGCTTGTACGGCATCAAGTCCATGGCTACTTTCGGTTCTTCGGAATCGGGACGTGACAAATTGGTATCAGAGGACGATTTATGCGTCCTTAAACTCGGCAAGTTCTAAATCAAAGTTGCTTCCACGATTACTCAATGATGCCTCTGCGGATACTCAAAGTTGTGTTAGTGACTACTCAAAGTGTCTTCTGCGATTAGTCACAGTCGCCTCAGTGCGTATTCAAAGTTGTCTTCTGCGAGTATTCAAAGTCACTTCTGCGAATATCGAATTTGCATCTGTGATCGTTATGTGTTGTTTCCGCTATTGTTCGAAAGTGTTTCCGCAATCAAGAATATTTGACCGCTTGGTTACACTCACTGAATGTTTCATACAATAAGCCTAAATATTATGATGCCCTAGTTGTTGTGATTCTTGATTTGTAAGTTATATCAAGAACCCAACAATGATTCGATGCCATAGATAACTAACTTGTGATTAATATTTTGTATTTGGAAATGAAAAAAATCAACATGTGTGCTGTAATCAATGAGAATTGTGCATGAGTAATTTCAATAGAGGAAATCAACAGTAAAGTTGAGTTGATTCATGTGCGATGGCAAGATGGTGTTTTATATCTGAGTATGAGAATCATATTATAGCATGCAATGCTACCATGTGAAGGTAGTGCGGGATGGATGTTGGATCCGTGTAAGAACGGTGTGATAGTCAGGAAATAGATTCGTTTTGAGTGGTATATGTCTCTACCCTCTTAGTGATGCATATGCAGTGACTCTTCCATAAGTGATGGTATTGAGCCTACCAGTAAGAATGGGGTAATGCCGAAACTTAGTCCGAAATGATGCCTTATTGTATGCAGTGCGATTGTCCCTTGGGTATTTCAGATTGTGTGTCAACATCGAACCCCTGATAGTTGGATTTGAGTTGTCAACATTAGAGATCATCGATAGCTTAATGTTACATGGGGTAGCAAGAAAGTGAGAAAGTATGAGATGGATGCCTTAGCTGGGACAACGAGTTGGATTATATGATTATATGGTGGCTTAAATGGGCTAGGTGAAAGTTTTAAATTTTAGCATCGATGATCGCATGTTACTATCGGTAAACAAGTTGGATCGTATATCCAGTGAGATTGGTTGGAACTGATTGGGAATCACAAGCGGAATATTATGTTTGGTTACCTGAGTTTGGAAGTTCTTGGAAATCAATTAAAGATTGACCGAGTATGTGAAAAACTGTTTCCTTTGACCTTAGGTGGGCAGCATTTACTACATGCCTAACTTAAAAAGGGTAGCAACCGTCAAGTGAAAATATTTGAACCTAGCGATTTGCGGATAATAATTAATCAGCATATGAACTTATGGGACTGCAAGTAACTAATCGGTGACCCTTATTGTCTGACAATGTATGAAAGTTCGTCAAGAGGTTTCGATGGATGGAATTCTAATAAAGCTTGAGGTCTAGCACGTTGGGATAAATACTATCGACGGAAAGTTTTATCGCATCAATAACAATTGATTTCTAGATTGGTAGTTTGACCAATATATCGAATACGTGAATAATTATCGAATGTGGCTGAGCGAGATGAAATTATGTGAGCCACTGATGAGGTGATGCAATTAAGTTGATGGTTAATGCGAATGAAAGTTGACCCTATCAAAATAAAGTTGGCAAAAGTATGTTCGACGGAAGGAATCAGAAGAAAGTTATTTTCAATATATTAGTTGGGTGATAGTCGGTTATAAATTATTTGGGTGATACTGAACACACGAATACGTAATATGAATGGAAAGAAAGTAAGAGCAAGGATCATGAACAATATACTAGTAAAAGTGATCGATCGAAATTTAATTTTGGGTTAGTTGTCTTGTCCCATAGATAAATCAGACGCTTGGGAATTCAAGAATGATATGTTGGTACAACTAGAGGATGACTATGAAATCAGAAATGAAACAACATGTTGGAGCAATTCGGATTTTGAATGTTGGTGATTTACTTGATGGATATGAGATTTGAGCATGTAATTCTAGATTGACCTTGTCAGTTAGGGTAAGTCTAGAATGAACCTTTAATTGAGGTAGACCCTTAAGAGATTGACCGTGGGTAATAAGAGTGGGTAGAAGTCCCTTAGAATGGTCGGATTACGATTAACCTTAAGAAGAGTGATGGGTATGGTCCCTATCAGCTGCCTAGCATGAGATGAGTTGCCTATGAATACTAGGTTTAGCTGTCGTTATAGCTAGCCTTAGAGACTTGACCGAAAAGTTATGTTGGTTGTCGGAGACCCATAGGATGACCCTATTAATGTTGCATGGGTAATATAACATCGTGTGAGACTCGAATAGTGTATATTATGAGTCGGCCTATGTTCAGTCGGTGTTTGGATAGTTTGCTGCGAGATTTCGGTATGAGTATTTCAGGATAACAGGTCGTGTCGGAATGGTTAAACTGTTGGATGGATAAGTTTGGGAATTGACGGTTACTAGAGTTGGATTTGATTACTTTGACTGGAATGGAAATCAATAGTGGGTTCGGTTGGATGGATCATCTTGGAATAGTTTTTTGTGAATCAACTTGGAATGAGAAATAAATCATAATAAATGATAGAAATGTTGCTTGAGAATTTTGATAAAAATTTCATACGTTGGAAAGAGAAACTTGATATGTGATGTAGCTAATGCGACTATTTTATGGGACGGATTATGATCATTAAACTATAATAGAATTTTGTTGCTTGGACAACAACATGACCAAAGGGAACTCCGAATTCATGAGAATTTTGGTGCTACTGATGTTGGAAAAAAGATTGCTAAAAAGTTTGAATGAAAGAAATTGCAATATTGAGGAAACGGTCAGAATAATTATAAATACACGGGGGTCATAATAAAGAGACGACGGGTGATATTCTTAATGTAATTAATCAAAGTTTGATGGATCAAAACAATGTGACGACAGGTACAATTATTCATAAGAGGTGAGAATGACGGAATTGACATTTAAAGAAGGAATATTGTAATTCAGAATTAATAAACATTTCATTGTGGTCAGTTTGTTCGAAATGATTAAAGTATCGTGCTTGGGTTAATGGCCTAACCTGGGCAGTCCCTAAGGATTTTTATATTGGCAGAATTGGAAGATAGCGATTGTGGCAAATGGTTATACGAAGGAACACTATGAACGTGATAAAAGAATTGTGCATATGATGGATCGAGAGGACGTTGACAAATATTGAGAAGTGCTTAGACCAAAACTTGATTGCAACGTGTTGGAAAGATACTGACAAGATTGACCGAATAAGTGTCTCAAGAAATTACAGTTATGAAAATCGATGTTAAAGAACAACTTGACCGAAGGTATTAGATGATCAGTAATAAGGAATGGAATTACCTCTGTAGCCGTTTGGTTTCTCTAACCATTAGCATTTGTTGAGTACATTATATTTCGGGGATGCCAGAAATGTATGTATGATCCAGACGAAGTGGTGAACGAAATTCAAATCAAGAGAGTATTGATGAATGGAAGAACATGAACAAACCAATTGGGAAGAAAAGAGATAGTCGGAATGCATAAGTATACGAGATTCATGAATGAGCAATATTGACAAGAGATGGAAACGGGGTATTGAGCTATAGCTGGTATAGAACATTTTCGTGGGATGACTTAAGTGATATGGTGAAGTGAGTTATTCTTTAAGTTTCGAGGACGAAACTTCTGAGTGGTATATTATGTAATGTCCTACTCCGCGGAAAGGCATTACGCTGGAATTATAGAATGCTCAGATCGATAGAATACAAGTGGTGCGGAAAATCGAGATGCTTTGTGTGATGATGTTGTATTGCTTAACTTGGCCGGATGGGATATCTTATACGACGTGGTTCGAATGTATGATTATGCCAAGTTAGAAGAATGTGCATCGCGTCGGATCATTCTTGAGGGATCATAGGCGAATGTAGGATCGTGGCATGGAAACAATATTTATATAAGTGAGTGGATATATCCCTTCTCCTCTACTCCTTCATGTCCTAATAAGCAAAGACAGTTGAAATATGCTACGTATGACAAAGAATTATTAGCGGTTAAATTAGCCATTAAAAGTTTAAAATTTTACGTTCTTCATAGACACTTTGCCATTGAAACTGATAATAAGTCAGGTGCACAGTTTTTAAAAAAGAAAACCATTAACAATCCCGAAGAAAATCTTAGGAGAATTAGAATTGCCATGTATCTTGAGATTTTTAATTATGACGTAAATTACATTCCAGGATACACTAACTTTCTGGCAGACACTCTTACCAGGTTGTAGGTTATGGATGATTCACTCTACAAAAAATTTAAAGATCTTTTTGAAGAAATGAAGAAGCAAGAAAGTTTTGAAGAAGTAGCTTCTAAAAAGAAAAAGAGAGGAGAAGCTAGCTCTTCATCCTCTATTACTACTACTTCTTCTGCGGTTGAACAAACCAATAACCTACAGGCGAACAGCCAGGTGAACAACCACAATTCTACATTTAACCAAGGAACTCAGGCGAACAGCCAAATGATGGGACATGCGAACAACCAAATGTTGGGCCACCAGTTTGTTAATCAATCCCAATCCAGCTGGAGACCAATTAGGCCACTGGTCCGATTAGGCCCATTATTCCACAGCCATATATTCCTTATAACCATGCTCTTATCAAGCCCTGGTATAACTTAGAAATGGAAAAGGTAGATAAGATGGTGTGGGATCGATTCAATAGCTGTTACAAAGCTCTACAAATAAATGATACTAAAGATGGTAGTTACTGGCTTACACAGATAGAAAGAACTTTGATAGCAGAGAAACAAAGAAACTTTTTCCTTGAACAAAGGAATTCGGAAATTCAACAAATGATTTCTAAGATTCTCCTTACCTCATCAACATCTAGATCAATTACTCTTGCTAATTGGGAAAATGAGCTTTTTTCAGGAACCAATACTACTCAGAAAGAACTTAGCAGTATTATTTTCCATCTTCGGCCAAATGATCTAGTTAATTTCAGAATAAATGACATTTACGCTTTACTTAAATTACTAGACATAAAGACAGAAAAGTTAGAAGAATTTCATGCCGAGATGATGGTCCAAGAAATGATTTCAATGTATCAACATCTACTTATTGATGACGAAAGACTTCTTCTATTTTTTAAGAGGCTAGAAGATACTGAGATCTATAGTCTTTTTGAAGGAGAGAATCCTATTCTGAACAAGAATAAAGCTCCCAGAATTCTTGCTTGTTTCAGCGATCTTCAGAAATACAAAAACCATGTCCGAACAGGAGTGGTTCATGAAGTATATATTAATACTACTTGCCTGGCAGACTTTGCTGGTTGCCTTCACAATTTCTTTATGTTTAGCAATAAGTACCCCAGCCCAAAAATTATCAGAAGCATCCGTCTGTAAAATTAGTGTCACTATCTAAAGGGAAATATAAGATATTCTTTGTTTTAACAAGTTCCTTTATTTTAGTAATCTCTTCAAGTTCTCTTTTATCCAGGGAAATAAGTATTTTATCAGTATTCCATCTTCTTGGTTGTTCACCAGTGGAACCTTTATACTTAGCCTTTTCAGCAGCAAGTTTATTCTGAAGAAATTTAACTCTAGTGGATAAATAAGGAATAAATTTACGACCATAATTGAGTAATCCTAAAAAACTCTGTAGTTCTTTAAGAGTTCTAAAATCATCGAGAAAATCTTTGATTTTAGCATAGATATGTTGCTGTAAAATAATTTGCCCATTCTTAATAGTCTTTCCTAAAAGGTCAATTTCTGTTTTAAATAATTTAATTTTTTTAGGGCTAAGAATAATACCATTATCTAGTAATAATTTACAGATATGCAATAGATGTTCCTTGTGCTCTTCCTTGCTGTTTGAAAAGACTAAAATATTATCAATATAAATGACCACAAAAGGAAGATGACCGAAAATAGAATTCATCCATTTCTGAAATATTTGGGGAGCATTTTTTAAAACAAAAGGCATAACCAGCCATTTGAAGTGCCCTTGAGGACAACTGAAAGCAGTTAATTCAATAGAATTTCTATCTTCTAGCTTAATTTGCCAAAATCCTGATTTAGCATCAAATTTACTATAGTACTTAGCACCTTGAATTTGTTTGATCAAAACTTCAGCAGTAGGTATGAAATAACTATCAAACTTAGTATAACTATTTAATTTTCTATAATTAATGACCATCCTAGCCTTTCCTCTTTTAACCTCGGCATGATTTCTAACAAGGAAAGCAGGAGAGGAATGTGTGCTAAAACATTTTTTAATTTGTTTAAGCTTGAGGAGCTCACTAATCTGCTTAGCAAATTCCTCTTTATCCGAAGGAGAAACCATAATACTATTTACTCTAACTTTAGAATCTGCATATTGCTCTAATAATTCAATTTTACAAAATCTAGGTGCTTTATCAAAACCTTTTAAAGGATTATTGGAAAATAATGGTTCTAACATACCATAAATAATTTTTTGTAAATTATTGGTACAGGGGAGATTATAAGTGCAGATAGTAGTAGTAGTATGGTCAATAATAGCGACTAGCTTTTTAACATGCTGGGCTGTGAGGGTAAATTGAGAAGCTAAATGAACTGGGAAGTGGACTCTAGGAATGGTAATAGCATCAAGCTCAAAAGTATGTGTGTTATACGGGAGAAAATGTCTAAGATTGTCCATACGTATAATACAATCATTATCAAAATCTTTAGGTAAGACTAAGAAATCGAATTTATAAGAATTAGAATTTCCTTTGAGATCTGGAAAAGAGATCGTACGGCTTTTGACCTTGTGATTAATAGGAACTTGTCGTCCCATGAAATCATTCAGTTTTCCTGGTTTATCAAGCTTGACCCACAGATCCCGAGGAATGAAGTTCTTGTAATAAGCTAGCTTCTACTCCTGTGTCTACCAATGCATGAATAGTAAAGTCTTGGTATTCAGGAATACTAATGGTAAGTGGAATATAAATGTGTAATTGGGCTTTAGCTTTTAGATCGAGAGATCTAATCATATTGATGTTATTAGGACATTCATTAGCAAAATGTCCTTCCTTATCACATTTGAAACACTTACAACCTTTTCTAAAAAAAATTTGTTTAATGAATTTCTTCTTTTCAAATTTCTGAGGCTGCTTTTTAAAACTGGATTTCCATTTCTTCCTAGTAATTTTATACTTATTCTTACGAAATCATTTTTTCTTAAAATTGTTTTTCTTTTTCGTGATACTTCCATATTCGGGTGGACATCCAAAATTAAGGTTAATGTCTTCATTATATTTAGAGCTCCTAGTCTAGATTTCTTGATGGTTTTATTCGTTTGTTTTTGCGCCCTAGCTTGTTCGCAAACTTGTTCCATAGTTTCCATACAAGCCCTTCTTATCGATTCTTTTCTTCATCATTAGTAGGGTCCACCAGGCTTCTAATCTGCTTCTCCATTTTCATCTACATGCATGTCTATTGTGTCGTCCTCCTTTAGCCAAAAATCAAATTTGGCAGTTTTTCCAATTTTTCCCATGCACATATGATCAATAAAATTCTTAATATGGCTGTAGCTGCTTAAATATTGAGCTTCTTCGATTTTTTCAATTTTGTCCACCAGAAGGATATTTTCTGACATAATAATTTTATAATCTTCATCAGCATATCAAAGGGCTTCAGCGAAGAATTCTTTTGCTGCTAGAATTCTCTCTCTTTCCTCATGGAAATATGCTACGAGAAGGTATGTAAGTTGGGACCTACGGGTCACTAACCGATAAGTTGGGACCTACGAGCATGAAATGAAGATTATGATTCTTATTCTGATGGAGATGTATTGTGACAATCAGTCGACAATATTTATCCCAAGTAATCCGGTATTTCATGAGCGCACTAAACATATCGAGATAGATTGTTATTTTGTTCGTGATTTGTTGTTGAAGAAACGGATTGTCACTCCTTATATTCGGTCTGAGGATCAATTATGTGATATCCTCACCAAACCACTGGCTCGTGGTCCATTTTCTGATTTATGTAGCAAGTTGGGCATGTCTGATCTATATGCTCCAGCTTGAGGGAGGGTGTTAGAGTTATTTTGTTATTTATCTTATGAGGATATAATAGTAATTATGAGTGTATTGCATATAAATATAAATAGACATGAGATGCAACATAGGATTTCATGCCCTTGCAATCTCCTTTCTCATATTCTCTCTTCTCTTATTTTTCGGCTCTCCATCTCCATCTGCATCTCCATCTGGTCCTAATGTAGTTTTATGACTTTATTCGCATATCTATTAATGTTGCACCAATTTGGGGGAACAATTTTGTTTGCAGTTGATGATTTGTGACAATGAAATATCAAGTTATCTATATTATTGCATGAAATGAAGTTATGAGTTTTGATTTTATTATGTTCTATGTAAAGGTTCTTTTTTTTTTTCCATATAATGACTTATTGAATTATATTTTGAACTAAAGCCTAACATCAATCCAACTAGTACTAGTATTGTAAGACATACCGAATTAGTGAACCAACTAAGCCTACCCCCCCGGGTACCGAAAATAAATACAAGTAGCATACCCTGTTCCCGTACCACAACCCAAGACGTACCATGTTCCAGGTAATTTCTCTCTACATCACTTGCTATTCTAGATCCTTGAATATCCCTCTTTGCTTTCTAAATTAATTTGATTAGTGTTACTACAAGGTTCCAACATTGAAGGTGACAAATTTCTTATGCAATCTAAGAGAAGATAATTCCCTATAGGTCTGAGAAAGTATCAACTATGATTATGTGTCTTCTATCTGCAAACAGCATACTACAACCAAAAGTTTTGCACACATCTCCTTTCTCATTTTCATCAATTCAATAGTTCAATACATGTACATTTGAATTCCTAACTGTGATTTGTGCTTCTGATGTCCATTGAAAAAATGCCAAATATTTGGATGATTGACTGGTGTATATGTGATACTAACAACAATAGTTACAAAGGTCAATGGATTCTCCAAAAATTAGCAACTAATGGTGACATGGATCCTGCTCTGTTGAGCCAAAAAATGACTTCTGCTAAAGACCTCCACCTTAACGCAACAGACTAGACGTCACTCAACACAGGCAAATGAACAAACTGCCACCAATAACTGAGAATTTCTTCCAAAGACAACAATTATCAAAACCGTACTTCCTGATTTGGGTATATCAGAGCACATGTCTAACTTACAGGGATAAATTATGTTATTATCCACATATGTACAACTTGAAGCCATTCATTCAGCTGCCAAAAAAAGGTTGATAGAGGGAGAGGTCATATGGATCAAAAGAGATCAGACCATGGATCTTGTGTAATTGCAATGTCTAAGCATGCCAAAAAGTAGACTTTGAAGTAAAGCTATGAAGCTATCAAAAGATGCTATCGCCACAGTAATAAAGAAAACTGGGAGAAGATTGAGGATAAGCTGAGAGACCTTTTAAGATGGTTTGGAAATGTTTACAGAAGACAAACAGATGGACCCGCTAAGAGGAGCCCTGTGATCTTAGTTAAAGACATTGCTAGAAGTAGGGATAGACCTAAATGAACGTGGATTTATGCAGTTAAAAAGGACACGGCATAATGTAATGTTAGAAAGTATGAATCTTAACAGAGGTGAATAGCAGAATGGTAGAAAAGGATTTGTGCACCCAACCAAGAACGTGTTTTCTTTTTAATTGGACAAGGTATGAATTTCGTAGGAAATTCCAGACCGTGCCAGTTGAGGATAAACCTATTCATTTAAAGATGGTTTGGAAATGTGCAGACAAGACCACAGATGCACTCGCTAGGAGGAGCCATTTGATCATACTAAGGCACCTGCTAGGAGGAGCAATATGATCTTACTTAAGACATTGCTAGAACTATAACAACAACAAAGCATGTATCCCAAATTTTTGGGGTTGGCTATATGAATCATTTTCTTTCATTCACCTTTGTTGAGGGCCGGGCCATGTTTGCTATAACAATGGCAAAATCTATATTCTTTGTTACCAAATCAATCCAAGTTTATTTAGGTCTACCCCTAGTTCTAGCAGCTCGTTCGACTATATTTTATCCAAGAGATGCATCTACTGTCCTATGTCGTTGTCGCAGATGTCCAAACCATCAGAGACCTTTTTTTTCTCATCTTATCCTCAATTGGTGTCACCTCCAACTTTCAAATAATATGCACATTTTTATCATATCTTTCAATGTATTGTCAGATATACATATTATCATTCTGATTTTAGCTATGTCATTTTTTGGACATGTTAGTTTCTAAGTGGCCAACTCTTGGATCCCCAAAGCATTGTTGGTCTTATAGTTGTCATATAGTTCCATTTAAACTTATATGGTATCTTAAAGTCACAAAGCCCTCTTTCGTTTCAACCATCATGTTTAATTATAATAGCTGAAGAACAATCTTCTCAATCTCTCCCACCATAATGGATCATAGATCATAGATATCGAAACTATTCTCTCGTCACCAAGGTTTACTCCTCCCTCATTTCTTTTTAAACTTGGTTTACTCCTCCTTTATTTCTTTTTAAACTTCTCTTAAAGTTACATTTCATATTCTTCCATCTTTATTAATTTTAAAACCCTTAGTAACCTGAATGAATTTGGAATTATGCAGTAAAAAAAGGCATGTTATTTGCTAAAGTAGGAGATACACTTGTTTGGCGCAATGGTAACGCTGCATGCTTGTGTCCGAAGGATATGGGTTCGAGTCAAGGAAACAACCTCTCCACTCTACATTGGGGTAACATTGCACGCGTCTTCACCCTTTTAAGACCTTACATTAGTGGGAGTCTCGTGGCAGTGGGACGCCCTTCTTAAAAAATGTCTCCCCGAACGAGTCAATACTATATTGTATGTGTTTGAGTCGCATAAGTAGGTTCTCCATATATCGAGGGTAGACTGCTTACTTCTTGACCCTCCCTAGTCCCTATACCATGTATTTGAGGGAGCCTCACACACTAGGATGTCCTTCTTAACATACATCGCTCGGCACGACAATGACGCTTTGTTCTTGCTTACTAGAGGATGTGGGTTCGTAACAAAAATATCTCTTTATATTAAGAGGTAAAGGTTGTGTACATATTAATTGATTATTGATCCTCCACAAACCTAACAACTGAGTGGTGCCCCAGGATAATACTAGGACACCTTTTTTTTTATAAAAGGTTGCTCGCCGTGACTATAAGGCTTCACATTTGCACCCACATCCTGGAGGATTTGGGTGCGAGTCTAGAAATGATCTCTTGTACGTAAGCTTGCATATATCTTGAACCTCCTCGCATCCTGCACTCGTGGGAGCTTGCAAAATCATAATGGTGGATAGATCTACCTCTGTCTAGGCTCTTTATAGTTTAGAAAAACTTGAAAGGTGCTCCTTGGTTGCATGAGCTTAACCTGCACTATAAAAGGTAGATATATCTATCTGCCAACTGACTAGCTGACCATCTAGGTTAATGGCATGTTCCTCTCATGCTCATAGCTATCTTGGCTAAGAATTTGGTACTAATATAGAGGGTTGACATCAAATCGACACTTGGTCATAAAAGTTTGCCAAGTCTGGTATGAAGCTTTCTTATGCTTCATAGCCGACCTCATTCTGATAGAAGAAGACTTAGATGATGATAATCAAGTTATTGTTAGTTGTCTTACTTACCATAGAAATGAACATATTAGTACTATACAATTAAAATGAACCAAAACAAGTCAAAACTTATGATTGTTAAGTACTATTGAGAACGTGGAGATCGAGAGTGTCGACGTCGAACCAGGACTCGAAGTAGTGTTGGAAGATGTGTCCGGGATCGTCAATGTGTGTGCCGATGTGGGCTCCCAGCTTTATCTCTAAGTTGCTGGCGCGGGAGCCATTCTTCATCGACTTAGGAAGCCACAGGAACTCGCCAACGCCCCGGTCGGACTCAAACGACGGCATGTCCAGGCGGTAGAAGTAGATTATGTCCAGGATCCGGCCTCCATCATACTCCTCCCTCCTCTCCGGCAGGGGGATGTCGCCAGCAGAAGGCGGCAGCAGAATCGTAGGAGGGATGGGCGGAGGTGGCTAGGGTTCTTTTTTTACTCCATTTAACTTGGAAGTGCACTTATAAAACCTATTCTTTTTGTTTTTTACTTGTAAGTGATTTTTTTCACTTATGAGTGATTTGCTATTTTTTGTTAGCACTTATGAGTGTTATTTTACCATTATGCCCTCTCATATAAAACAAGGATAATAGATCACAATCCAAAATATGGGAAGCGATTCGGATGTCGAAGGTAGGAGATAAAGTCCTGCGAAGTCGCGATAGATGCTGAAAAAAATATGACTTTTTTGGGGACAAATTTTGGGACTGTTTTGGATGGGAAAGAGAGGGGATTCTTGATTATTAGGAAGGAAAAAGAAAAAGGAAGGGGTGATTAGGTTTATATATAGAAAAATAAGTTTTTATTAGAATTTGGACAAGTGAAAGAATTTTTAAGTTTGTACAAATTCATAATAGACTTTCCGGATGTAATAAGTACTTAAGCAACCCAATTTGTGAATTTTGAGTCACTTATAAGTGAAAATCACTTATAAGAAAACGAATGCACTTATTGAGACTAAATTCACTTATAAGTGAAGCCCCATACATAATAAGTGAAATTCACTTATAAGTGGAAAAAAAAAACCTTGTAGTTTTCCATGGCTTGAACTGATACTGGGTACTCTCACAATTACAAATACCATATATTTGTGTGTTATGGATATAAATTTTATATAATTTAATATTATCATCAGTATAGTCCAAAAACTCCAGTTGTGACAATTAGTGGTGAGCAATCGGTTTATTCGATTTCAACTGAACCATCGAAATAGTCAAAACCAAATAAACTAAAATTCTAAAAATCCAAAACCAAAACCGAACCAAAATTAACCAAAATCGAACCGAAATTAACCAGAACCGAAATCGAGCCGAAATTAACCAAAATCGAACCGAATCAAATAATCTATTCTGTTTATTTGGTTTATTCTGGTTTATTCGGTTGAACTATTACTATTGTTTAATGGATCAAGTCCAAAGTTGGGATCATGGTTAAAATATATTAAAAATTTGTATTATTTTAAAGTTGTGATCAAATTTGGACTAATTGTTAAATCACCAATTTGGGCTTTAAAACATATACATAGGATTTTTTTTCAAAATATACACATTTTTAATCACAAAATATGTATATAATTAGGATATTTACATGATTGCATAAATCTTATTCGGTTTTCAATTTTGGACCGAAACCGAAATCCAAAACCGAAACCAAATAAGAAATTTTAGTATTTTTAAAATCGAAACCGAACCGAATTTTTTTTCAAACCAAACTGAATCTCTTATTCGATTCGGTTTGATTTTCGGTCCAAAACCGAGTAATGCTCACCCCTACTACAACTATAAATGGACTATCACCTATTTCATTAATAACCAACTCCAAACCACACCAAATTATAAACACACTAAAGCTACTCGTCTTTATCACTAATAGAGACTTTCAGATCCACCTTAGTTTATCATAGAATGGCAATTGATCGATAGTTAATAATAATAACTTACAAAATAAACAATAGTTTATACAGTATCAAATTAAAAACTTAAAAACACAATATATCAAGATGCAAAAGAATTTTAGTTCGTGATATTTATTTACAAATTGGCCTAGTTTCACATTAGTTTGTGTGTAGGCTATTTCACTTGTGTAATTAAAAAAAAAACTTGCGTAATTGTATTATTATGAAACTTTTGTTGTATCCCATAAATACATGAAGTTGCATATATATGTAAACAATATTGTAGTATGAAGTAACCAAACCAAACAACCCCTAGAGTCTAGACTACCTCCAACTATTAGTTACGTTTTTTACTGACATGGATACCTGTCACTAAAATCTCCAACCATTTTTTTTTGTCCCTGCTCCCACCAATTATCGTTGGGTGAACCAACGAATAAATAATGAGCTATGTCTAAGGCTATCTTCAACAAAGATTTCTAAAATTGACTAATTGAGTTTATATCCCACATTGTATTTTAAAGAAATAAAATTTCTATCATAGTTGGGAGAATTTATGTATAGAAATTGTATCCAAAAAACTACTTTCAAATGGTTCTCAATTTCTATCTCACGTGACTGAAAATAAATAGATCAATTTAATGATTTAGTTTCAAAGTAGAGCCAATATTAAATTATTAATTGCTATGAGAGGAGAATTTCTATGAGTGTCTATATGTAGAAATTCTTATATAAATTCTCCATCATACGTCAGCACCAAGTACGATGAGAATTGAGATAGAACCTATTGTTAGGAGAATTTTTTTTCTAAAAAATATTTCTATCATAGAAATAGGAAAGATAGAAATTCCCATTGGAGATTGCCTAAGTCTTGCTAATATAATAAAGAAAATTTCACATCCATTGGAGATACAAAGTGCTTCAAAATCTATCACTAGTTCACATCCAAATTTGTTTTTGTAGTTTTAAATTTTTAATGTTAATATCTCTTATTGTCTCGAACATATCAATCAAATATAAAAGAATACATAAAATATAGAATTTTTTTGTATTTTCTCATGCAATATGTGTTGTTCCCCGGATCCAATCCAATTTTATTCCAACCAGATCCGAAACGGATTATGGATAGGTAGGATCGAGTACTAAAAAGTGGACACAATCCTCCGAACGGATAGTTAGCGATTGAG
Organism: Iris macrosiphon; assembly: GCA_036927795.1. Taxonomy (NCBI): domain Eukaryota; kingdom Viridiplantae; phylum Streptophyta; class Magnoliopsida; order Asparagales; family Iridaceae; genus Iris; species Iris macrosiphon. Next base: position 57,871,345 of record JAYESA010000010.1, read on the forward strand.
TGCACACAAGTCCTGATCTCCGTATGGAAATGAATCAGATACAGCTAAGAATAGGGATTATAAAAATATTTTACATAGATTATAGTGAAATAATTGGGTTGGATCTAAAACTCATACAAGACCCAAAGCTTAGAGCATCACTAGTAAGGCTCATCTCAATTTCTAGTTTCTAGATCCAGAATGTGGCAGCTCTTTTTTAGAATACTATGTCTCAATTGGAGCTCCATGATAGTCTCGTCCTAGCGTTCTAGTCACAAGAGTTGTAGTTTGGACCTCAGAATTTCTACATTCAGAATGTAAAAACTCATTTTGTAGAATAGTAAGGCTCAATTTCTGATCCTAATTTCTAAATTTTAGATTTTATATTTAAAACAAATTAGTACATGGGTCTGGTCTATATCCACTCATCTCATTTTGGCCGCAAGATTTATTTTTTTTACTATTTTCATACAAATCCAACCCATTCTACATTAATTTTTATTATAAATTTGGGCATAAAGATGCATTCTTGAGCTCGATATTTCCTATATACAAGAAGGATAGGATCCAGATCGAAAACTTGGAAAATGTGTAAGAAGTAGTGACGGATTGATTCATACCATTGAGGACGTCAAGATCGAGCGTGTCGATATCGAAGCCGGCGTCGAAGTATTCCTTGACCATGTGGCCCGGCGCATCCACGTGGGTGCCGGCGTGCGCGGGGAGCTTGAGCTCGGAGAGGTTGAAGAGCGAGCCGTTGGCCATCGACATGCGGAGCCACAGGAACTCGCCGAGCCCGAGGCTCCCCCGGCCTAACTCCCCGAACGGCATGTCCTCCCTGTAGAAGTGGGTGATGTCTATGATCCTCCCCCCTTCGCCGTACACCTCCCTCCGCACCACCGGTGGTCCCGCCTTCGGAGCGGCGTCGGCGAGGCCGCACGAGGCGGCGCCGCCGTCGTCATAGGCGGGGTGCGCGGAGGAGGGGGAGCTGGAGATGGTTGAGACGAAGAGGACGAGGAGTGATAGCAAGAGTGTCGCTGTGGATGATGATATCTTGAGGTTTGCCATGATGGTCTTGCTGACTTGACTGCTGGGATGGATCATACTTTATAAGCCAGTGATAAGGGCACTACAAAGTACACTCAGGGTTAACCTAGTATTGAAACTAGTACAATTATAAAAAAAATTTACTCAGACTAGTCCAAATTTTACTCAAGCTAGCCCAAACTCTTCACCTCCCTCCTCCTGCTCCCTCCGCCTTCGCCTCCTCCCCTGCATCCTTCACCTCCCTCCTCCTGCTCCCTCCCCTCCTTCCTCCGCCGCTACCACCAGGTCCTCTACTCCAGCGTCGTGGAGGACTGGGAAGGACTGTCAAAATTTTGACGGTCCTAATTTTTGACAGTCCATTAAAGAGAGGTGACGATCATCCTTTGTCCACTCTCCAGTATCCTTCCAACCTAATGTGGAAGGGTAATTAGACAGTCAGTAAAATACATCTAAATGCAACCTAAAACCAGTAACAAATAAGTTATCTTCAACAAACCATATATGATCCTTTTACTAACTCAATACTGTATAGTCATATAGACATTGGTCAGATGACATGAATAATAACACAATGACAAAGAAAAATAACAGCACACAGGAAACCAAAAAAGAAGAAAAAAAAATGGAAGGACTGTCAAAATTTGACAGTCCTAAAAATATATATTGATTTTTTAGGACTGTTACGCGAGGACAGTCCAAATTCTCATATAAAAGTCAATGACTTCTATTTTTCAGTCCAATTTTTTTTTTCAGGACTGTAACAATGTTGACAGTCCTTCCAATTGGAAGGACTGTCAACATTGTTACAATCCTAAATAATTAAGACTGTAAAAAATATTGATAGTTCTTCCAACATTGTTACAGTCCTAAATAATTAAGAATGTAAAAAAATATTGATAGTTCTTCCAACATTGTTACAATCCTAAATAATTAAGACTGTAAAAAATATTGATAGTTCTTCCAACATTGTTACAGTCCTAAATAATTAAGAATGTAAAAAAATATTGATAGTTCTTCCAACATTGTTACAATACTAATTATTAGGACTATCACAATGTTGACAGTCTTGTCAATATTGTGACAGTCCTTCCAATAGGAAAAGAAGAAGAAGAAGAAGAAGAAAAAGCAGCATCAAGGGCGGGGTACGGGGGCGACGGCGAACGGGGCGACGCGGGGCAGAGGTGCGGGGTGCGGGGGGCTGCGCAGGGCAGAAGTGCGAGGGGCTGCGCGCGGCGGAGGCACAAGCACGATTGCGGGGGCGGGCCGGCGACGGCTACGGGAACAACAGCAGTAGCGGCATCAAATGCAGCAGAAACAGCCCCCGTGCGCGCGCCTCTGCCTCCTCTCCCGTCTCCCATCGTCGCCTCCTCCTCCTCCGGCAGTTGAGGTTAGGGTTTGGGAGTTTGAGAATTTGAAGAGAAAGAGTAAAAAATTTAGAATGAAGGGTTCTGGGAAGATTTGGGGGATTGGGCTGTCCTGAGTAAATATTGGTATGTCCTAAGTAAAAGTTACAACAATTTGGACTGTCCTGAAGTAATTAGCTGTCCTAAGTAACTATTGGAGTGCCTTTAGAATTTGCCATTATATTATAGGAATTTGAAAGGATACACCACCAATAGTTGTGAATCATAAGCATCGTCCGTTGTTTGGTTAGTGCAGAAAAGAAAGAAAGAAAAATATATCAATGTTACAATAATATCCTAATGAAAGAGATCCGATGAGTTAATTGGTAAAATTGCTAATAACACATATTTATTTTTGTCATATTTTTTTTGTAATAGATGTTGAAGAATGAAAAGGGAAAATCAATCCGATAGGTTTTGAGAGAAACCATTTTTTCTCCTATTTTTTTCCTGTCAGGAAAATACTTTCCAAGTCTGTGGCTACCAAACAAAGGAAAGGAACAAGTTTTTTTTCCTGGTTCCTTGAATCTGTGAACCAAACGAGGCCTTAGGGGTGACTGCGGTCGGCCCGTGTCCACGTGGTCGGCACCCATTGGCCCCTCTACATTCACGGGCTCCACGTCGTGCGACCCCCCCTCGAATAGTTGGCTGCCACATGGGTGCGGGCCGGCCGCGGTCATCACTAAAGGCGGGCAACGTAACAGGAATTTACTAGGGGCAACATGTAGCACATTTAAGGCATTTTTTTATTAAGAACGATCAAAATTTTGATGTGAGAATACCCGATAAGCCCGTCCGCGTAAAGAAGACCCGGTTCACGGGAAAATATGCTCCTCAGATGGATGATGGATTGTACGCCACTCACATGGGTGAACTGCTGTATTCCTATGGCAGAGAAAGGGTTATGGTTTCCAATTTCCACGTTCCTACTGATGTAAAAAGGCATAATAAGCCTTCTTCTTCTTTTGTTAATCCCCCTGATTTACGCGATTTCTTGATCCAGAAGCGTAAAAACAAGGGATCTTCTAATATGTCTATTACACCCCCTAGGGAGCATTGTTGTAATAGTCATAAGGTCGTAGTTAACTACTGTTGTTCTAAGGCAAAACGGTCAGTTTTCGACCGGTTGAACTACTCTTTGTCCTTACAGGAAGAAGAACCGATATTTGCATCGGTAAACATGGCTTCGCACATTCCTAGAGGAAGGTCAAGTCCAAGACGTCATCCCTCTAGAACTCCAAGCCAAAGGAGATTTGACAGACTCCTTGAGAATATTGAAGCAGGTGTCTTTCGAAACACTCGTTCGAGGTCACGACAATCAGCTTCATATTCTTCCGATTCTGACACTGGGGGTCGCCAGTTTCCTGAATGTGATGCTGACAGTATAGACTCGATCTCTACAGAGATCTATACCAGCCCCTCAGTAACATCCAGAGAAATGGGAGTTTATGCCATTGGAGATGAACATGAAGAGGCTTCCCCATCAGGAAGTACGGAGCAACGCATTGCTGTATTGGAAGCATCGCTTAAAAAGATGCATTCCATGATGGAGAGTATGCGCCAGATGATGGTGACTCAACATGCAGCTGTAATAGCTCAAGCTCCAGTTCCTCCGACTCAACTACGTGTGGGGGTAGCCATACCATCATCCAATGCAAGCCAGGAGCCTGTTCCAAATCAAGAGTCAGCTGCTCCTCAACCTTTCAACCCGGAGAATGTATTACCTCCTGTTGGAGTTGCAATACAACCGGTCTCTCAACTCTCTGCGGTCCCTTTCCCAACTGAAGATCCGATACAGGCAGTTCATGAATTAAAAGCCCAATTTGATGCCCTGAAGCATAAGGATCAGCTCAAGAAGTTGGGAATCAACCAGCCATACCCAGCTGTCTGGGACAAGATCCCTTTCCCACCAAAATATAAACCACAGGCTATGGTTTTGTTTGAGGGAAAAACGTCACCAAGCTAGTACATGAATTACTTCAGCATGATGATGGTGTTGTTGCAGGGGAATGACGCCCTTCTCACTCGGGTATTTAAGGGTTGTCTGTCTGGGGTAGCCTACCAATGGTACCATAGTCTAGCGGACAACTGCATTACTTCTTTTAAAGATTTCAAGACCCTATTCTTCGCTCGTTTCTACAAGGGAGGGATGGACATGTCTATGTCATCACTCATCGAAGTAAAACAGAAGGAGAAAGAAAACGTTCATACTTTTATTGAACGTTTTCGTCAAGCTACTTTGCAGATGCCTCCTGGAGTTCCGGATTCAGCTTTGGTAGACATTTGTCGGAAGAACCTTCTCCCACTGATCTCAGTGTTCACAGGACTATATCAGTTCCATAATTGGCCCTCGTTTATCATATCGGCGGTAGCCTCTGAAGATAACAGTCGGAAGGCTCGTGACAACGGGATCATGATCTCCACCTCTGATAGAGGGAAACGGGCATCTTCCAATAACGACCATAATCGTAGTTCCAAAGGAAAGGAAGCTTTGGCAATCAATACGTCCAGGCAACATACTCCGGGAACTACACAGGCGAATCCTGGGACTTCCAGGCCTAAAGAAGAATATTCTTTTGATGACGATGACATTCCGAGCATATTCGATTGTCTAGTCAAAAGTGGCAAGCTTACTCTCCCCGAGGTAAAGCGACCAAATGAAGTCGGCAGTACCAATAACCCTAAGTACTGCATTTTCCACAGGTACATACATCACCCCACAAAGGCATGCTATGTACTAAAGAGGAAAATCCAGGAGTTGATCGACGCCAAGGCCATCACTCTGCGTAATAGCGAGAAGACGGTCACTGCCAACATGATCTCACTCCAGTTTGGCAATCTACCCCCTCAAGAAGTCCCAGATGGTGTGGTACCTATTCCACGGACAATGATGAACCTTGTTAATCTCCCTCCAACCAGGGGTCAAAATTATGACCTAGTGCCCCTAACTACTAAGCGTGGGGAGATCATGTGGGTTCACCCTGACCTGGTGTCAAAAATTGAGGAAGAGACTCAAGCTGCTAAAGCTAAGTCTAAAAAAAACTCGAGATGCAAACCATGCCATATGGTTGCAATATCCCCGCCATCGGAAGAAGAGGCTTTGGCAACCGGAACCCGGTCAGGAAAAGTCTACCTCAAAGATTATGGAGGGAACCAGGAGGAAGCAACGGCAGACACTTCAGCTGCCAAACATCCAGAACCTGAACCTGTTATGCCAGAAGCAGGTCCTTCCAAACCGACTTCGGTGGACAAGGGCAAGCAAAGAGAAGTTCGTTTTGATAAGCCTTTGAAGAATATTCACAACAAGGGTTTAGAGAAACCATATAACTTCGACATCTTGGCCCAGTTGGCTAATACTCCGGCCAGATTGTCCATCTTTGAGCTACTCAGGCTATCCAAAGACACTCTTCAAGCCTTGAGTGAAGCATTGATGCAAGCAGATGTATGCTTGACTCAGCTCAAGTCCCCAGATAAAGAGCCTGTGGCATGTCCTCAATGCCATAGTGTGATGGAAGTGGTCCCTAACATCACTTTCACTCAAGAGGATATGTTGCTGAAACATAATAGACATGACAGGCCGCTTTATTACACCGGATACATCGACTCCATGGAGGTAGACCGGATTCACATAGATTCGGGATCGTCGATCAGCATTATCCCCCACAGTCTGCTAAGACCGTTGAAGATTCCTACAAGCGAACTGGCTTACACTACCACAACAATCATGGGCTTCAATGCCAGGAAAAGCAAACCGTTGGGGAAGATTCGTCTGAGGATCCAGATTGGTGACCTTAGATCAGTGGCTACATGCTACGTCATTGATTCAGAGGTGTCTTATAATATTCTGTTGGGCAGACTATGGATCCATGACCACAATATTGTTCCTTCCACTCTACATTAATGCTTCAAATATGTAGACGCTCAAGGGACAGTAAAAACAGAATTCGCTGATCTCAACCCGTTCAAAGGAGTTGAGTCCTACTATTCTGATGCCATATTGTACACCCAAGACTACATAAAAGAGGTGTCAGGCAGGATAGAGGAGGATTCCCACCGGGAGCCAGGAGAATCATCTGTTGAGCAGCCTTTGTCAATCCAGGTGAAAGGGCGGACTACCCATTCGAAAGTCATGGAACCCATAGCTATACACTTGGGCAAAACCAAATCGGGAGGAGGAAGTGATCCCCTAGTGATCACTCTGAACCAGAAGCCTCCACCGTTGGTCATCGACCTTAGGCGCAGCAAGCAGCCGACTGATGTAAATACAACCGAGAACGTGGTTTTTGACGATAATAAAGATTCTCTTTTCCAATATACGGATGCTCAATTTCCTGATCGGGAATCTTTCCCCCATAACGATATAGAGCCTATAGCACAAAAATTCTTGGAAGCTAAAGACTCCTATCATCCGTATGTGTGGGAAGTAGCGTCAACATCTAATGTTGTCACAACATATGGACCGCATGAAGATTCTATCTTTATTGTTCCGCCTACTCACAACAATCAGCATCCGATAGTCTTCGGTCGCATGCGGAGTAGACAGGTTATACAAGAAGATTCTCACGAGTCTGATGCTAAAAAAATGCAGGTCCACAGATATAGTCCACAAGCTTTGAAGATTATACAAAGCATGGGTTATGACTTGAAGTTAGAGCCAGGCCTCAACTATGGAAAAGGCAGACGAATGCTGTTGCATGGTGATCCCTACTGTCAACGAACTCGTTTCGAGTTAGGGTATACCACATCTTTTGCAACTTTGAACAATTCTGAGTCAAATGAGGAGACCATTTCCTCTTCTCAAGACGATTTGTCGTCCTCCGATTCAGATGATGAACTTAGACTGGCATTTTCAGTAAATATGGTGTTGACAGATTCCCTCGAAACAGAGGAAGAAGAATCTGAACCATTTGAGAATGAATCCTGGGCACAGCAACTGGATACACAATGGGAACTCCGGTTTGAACAAAGAGAACCACCCACTGAAGATCAGATTATCCAAGTCAATGTTGGGGATGAATTTTCACCGAAGTCGATATTTATCAGCAATAATATTTCCGAAGAAGAAAGAGAAGAAATAATCTAGCTGATCAAAGAGTATATCGACGTCTTTGCGTGGAATTATGAGGATATGCCAGGTCTTGATCCTAAGGTGGCTACTCATAAACTCAACATATTGCCCAATTCAAAGCCGGTAAGGCAACACCAATGCCGGTTCCTCCCGGATATGATGGATGTCATTGAAGCTGAAATCAAGAAACTGATAGCCTGCGGGTTCATCCGGGAAGAACAACATCCTGATTGGGTCGCTAATGTTGTCCCGGTTATGAAGAAAAATGGGAAAGTTCCTATTTGCATCGACTTTCGAGATCTAAATGCGGCTTTCCCTAAGGATGAGTTCCCTCTTCCCATCACAGACGTCATGATCGATAATACGTGCGGTTTTGAGCGCATGTCTTTCATGGACGGATTCTCAGGATATAATCAAATTAAGATGAATCCTGAAGATGAGAAGCATACTGCCTTTCGTACACCATTGGGGGTATATTGCTATACAGTCATGCCTTTTGGACTAAAGAATACCGGGGCTACATATCTGCGAGCTATGAGTAACATATTCCATGAGCATCTATGCAAAACGGTAGAATGTTACGTAGATGATATCGCTGTCAAAAGCTGTCTCAAGGATAATCACATTCAAGACTTGAAGACAGTATTCGAGTTGATGCGCCAACATCAACTTAAAATGAACCCTACAAAGTCCTTTCTTAGTGTATTCAGTGGCAAATTTCTGGGATTTGTCATCACTGCTAAAGACATTCAAGTTGACCCTGACAAAGTGAAAGCTATCCTAGAGATGCGACCGCCCCGCAATCTGAGAGAACTCAGGGGATTTCAAGGTCGTCTAACTTACATCAGGAGATTCATATCCAACCTCTCCGGAAGATGTCAACCTTTTTCTCGCCTTATGAAGAAAGGTGTGTCCTTCGTATGGGACGAAGCCTGTCAGCAAGCGTTTAATGATATCAAACGATATCTTACTAATCCTCCAGTTCTGGTGCCTTCCGTCATAGGAAGACCATTTTTTCTGTATGTTCGAGCAATGGATCATTCTTTAGGGGCTCTCCTCGCACAGAAGAACAATAAGGGTCGTGAACAGGCTATCTACTATCTAAGCAGGATGATGGTCGGAGCTGAACACCGGTATAATCCAGTGGAAAAAGAATGCTTGGCTCTAATGTTTGCTATTCAGAAAATGCGACATTACGTGACGGGCCAAACTATTCATGTCATCTCCAGAATCAATCCTCTGCGGGTATTGATGAATAAGCCGAGTGTTCTCAATTCCTGACTTACGACTTAGGCGATGTTATTAACACCGTATGATATGGTGTACGTCCCTCCAAAGTCCATGAAAGGTCAAGCCTTGGCTGATTTCTTAGCTGCTCATCCAATTCCGGAAACCTCCAAACTATACGAGGACATTCCCGACGAAGTTGCAGAATATAATTCTGCAATGGAAGGTGATAGATGGCAGCTATTCTTCGATGGTGCCTCCAGGACTGGTCCCAAGGGAAACGTGGTTTCAGGATTAGGAATCGTTCTGATGACTCCTGATAAACTTGTCATCTATCGAGCATATTCTCTTAGCGAACCCTGCTCTAACAATATGGCAGAATATAATGCTCTACTAATCGGGCTTCAAGTCGCTAAAGAATTGGAGGTTGAATACTTGGAAGCTTTTGGTGATTCGCAGCTGATCGTCAATCAGGTCAGAGGAATATATGAAGTCCGCAATCCAGACCTCATTCCTTATCACCAAACAACGATCGAGATAGCCATGTCTTTTAAAGGATTCTTTTTAGAGCACGTGCCTCAATCTCAAAATTTGGAAGCTGATGCACTGGCCAGTCTAGCTGCAGATCTAGCTATTCCTATAAGAAGGCATAATTCGGTGACCCTTCTTAACAGGGATTTGTTTTGTGTGAAAAATAATTTTCACATAGAACGCAGCTATGCCATAAACACAGTTCCTCCTAAGAGAGATTGGAGAAGTCCCTTTATAGACTTCGTGTCATACGGAATCTTGCCAGAGGATCCTAAAGAAGCAGTATCTATCAAAAGACGATCACTACGTTTCTATTTTGATGCTTCTTCACAAAGTCTATATCGCCGGACATATGATGGATTATTGTTACGATGCCTCTCTGATGATGATGCAAAACAGGTTATCCGAGAAGCTCATGATGGTGTATGTGGAGCACATCAACCCGGTCCTAACTTACAGGATCGTATCAAGAGGATGGGCTACTAGTGGCCTACTATGATTGCAGATGCTGTGAACTATGCAAGACAATGCAAAGTCTGCCAGGTTCATGCGAATTTTATACATCAGCCTTCTGAGTATTTACATCCTACTACTGCATCATGGCCCTTTGAGGCCTGGGGTATGGATATCATTGGTTCGATCCACCCGTCGTCCTCCAGAGGACATCGGTTCATATTGGCTATCACCGATTATTTCTCCAAATGGGCGAAGGTGATCCCTCTCGCTGAGGTAAAGACATCCAACGTGATCAGCTTTATCAAGCACCATGTAATTTATCGCTTTGGAATACCCCGAAGGATAATTCATGTCAATGGGCCTCAATTCATCCGCCAAGCGTTTCACCGATTTTGCGATAAAAATCGGATACAAAATATGGCCTCCACGGCATATAATCCTGCTGCTAATGGTTTGGCAGAAGCCTTCAACAAAACCATCATCAAACTCTTGAAGAAGTTCGTCTCTTCGAACAAAAGAGATTGGAATGAGAAGCTGGGAGAATGTCTGTGGGCATACCGCACAACGGTACGAGCACCAACAGGTTGTACCCCATTTTCCTTGGTTTACGGGAGTGAAGCAGTTCTCCCCATTGAAGTTCAAATTCCATCGCTCAGAATAGCAGTGGCTAATGAGCTGACTCAAGAAAATAATGATCGTTTAAGACTTCAAGAGCTAGAAGGATTAGACGAGAAATGCCTTCAAGCTCAACAGCGCATCGAGTTCTACCAGGCACGCATCTCCAGAGCTTTTAATCAGAAAGTGAAGGAAAGAGTGTTCAAAGTTGGTGAGCTAGTATTAGCTGTGAAGAGGCCAATGATCATTACGCACAAAAGTAAGGATAAATTCCAGCCCAAATGGGAGGGCCCTTATGTGATTGAAACCACATTTTCGAATGGCGCTTACAGATTAGCCAAGACTAATAGAGATTTGATAATGGCTCCTATCAACGGCAAATTCCTGAAGAAGTACTACGCTTAATCTCTCCTGCTTAAACGGAGTATGATGAAGATCTCATTCTGACGATACTTCGTACAAAGACTGGTTGGATCATATTCTATCATGTTCTTATGACCGCTGAATAGATATGTTTAACTAATTTGGAACTCCAAAGCCTATCACGTCCATATTACCTCTGATAGCGTTTGGTATACAAATTTAGTTAGATTATATTCTATCATATCCATATAACCTCTGAATAGATATATCCAGCTGAAACTTACCGAAAGTATATCACGTCCATATTACCTCTGATATCACTTTCATCCTAGCCTATCATATATATTCTAAAATGATGGGTCCACAAAGTCAGAAGAAGTATCTTTATTATCTCTGGGAATAGCAATATTACAGAAGAAAGCACAAAAAGGTACATCATTGGGGAGGAGCAGTTAAATCGCGAATCTGTCACGCCAAAGCAGCCATCCTCTCATTCCTGGAGTTCAAAATGTTAGCACGAGCCCGCTCTAGCCTTGCCTCGTCATTTCTCATGGGAGATAGTTCGGACAGAGTTTCAACAAAACTCGCATGGGTGACACCCGCATGGGCCAAGTTCTGCTAAGCTGTCCTCACTTGGCCATCAAATACATCACGAACTACCGATGTCTTGATAAGCCTCTCCCTTGCCTGAGCGAGTTCAACTTCCAATTCTCGAACCCTCGCTTCATTTCCCTCATGCTCGGCCTGGCAATTAGCTAGCTGGGGAAGGACCTCCACCAAGACAGCCTGCTCTTTATCCATCTCTTGTTGTTGTTCCTGGATGGATTTGTTTAAAGATTCTATTTGCTGAGCAAGTTCCGCAGTTAAGGAGTCATATTCAGCCTGAACCAGGTCATCGATGCTGCCTCGGGATAGTTGCAAATATTCGTTAATGGGTTGTTCTAAACCATTAACTATTTGCTCTAGCGCATTAGCTCTTTCAACGTTACTGAAATTTCTAATCTACGCTATAGTGAGATTGGAGGACATCTTCAGAGCAGCAAAACCTAGATTCTTCTCCAGCACCATGGATATCAATGCTTTCAAAGTAATGTAGAATATGCTAGTATATTGTTCAACTAGCATGGCAAAATGCGAATGAACGCTGGGAGTGGCCGCGATTTCGATAAATCCCCTTGATGGAACATCGACAGAGGATATTGCCACAGTCGTCGCTTCTACAGATGGCGCGACAAAAGAAAAAACGCCAACAACGGTCGAAGTTGCTGGCATGCTCGACGAAGGAGGCGCAGTCGAGATGGTAGGCTCATCCTCCTCTGATGTTATTTGAACTGCTATTGGCGGGACGACACCCGAGAATGTTGCGGATGAAAGGTCGGCAGCTTCAAAGTATACTTCTTCGACGCCGGGCATCGCCGTTTCATTAGCAGGATCCGCAACAAAGTCAGAAGTTGCGTCAACTCTGCCCTCCCCAAAGATGTCTTCGCCTGAAAAGAAAACAAGAGAAAGTTAATATAATTTGATGTTAATTTTCCTGAAAAAAAGCGTGAAGACAACATTTACCCATGGCCGATGACAGGTATGTTGCGTCTGCAGCATGTACAGCTAAATCTTTTCTTAATGATGCTAAGCAAGCTGTCATACCTGGAGAAGGGGGTGCACCAACTGACGCCAGGGAGTAGTCATCCCATTCATCACCCAGATCTACCCGAGGCTCATCGGGTGGAATTTCGCTGGAAATACTTACAAACGAAGGAGGGGCTAGATCCATTATTTGTCTTGATAAAGGTATATTGAACCTTATTACGCTCGGCCTCGAAGGCGATCTCGAAACACTACCAGTAGCGGTAGTAGCGGTAGCAATCGCGGGCAAAGAATCTCCAGCACTGTCAGCTGGCACTGTGGAGGTTCCCTCTCTAAAAGGCGAAGGACCCCTGATCAAAGAATCACCCCCAACAGGGGAAAGAATAGGCTCACTCATAGAAGAGGCCCTCTTGGTGGAAGTCTTTTTAGGACCTCCAGTAGTAAACTTCTTCTTGCGGGGGGAAGGCTCTTTTTGAGTAGAAGCCTTTCGCTTATGGGAAATTACGAGAGGCTCTGCTGGCGGAGCTATTACGCCTCTCGGTAAAATCACCAAATAGTCATCTGCACCGGTGGTTTCATCACCTTCATCAGAGGAGATAGATGGTATCTCCTCTCTTCCAGTGGACCTATGGGATGGCATTTTGAAACTTCCATGTATATCGAAATTACGATGGAAGGTATTGATGGACACATAAAATTGCGCATACGAATGAAGAATGCGCAACTCCATGGAGAGAGAAGTCGCGGGCACAGTAAAGGTTGCTGCAGTACAACCCATGATAAAATACCGCCGTCCTCTAGCTCCATAAATGAGTCCACCTTTGAACTTGAAGCTGGTAATAGGATTCCCCACGTGCAACTGGTCGTACCCAAATTGCCTGGCGAACCAGCTGGACAGATAAGGCTCCAAGTAGCAGTGGTCCTCACTTCTGTACAACAGATGGGAAGGTCTAATGTAGACCAACCAGTAAAAGGCTTCAGGAGAAAGAATAGTCTTCCCCTGACCTTCATCCTGAAGTTTAGTCCCCTGTTGGTTGATATGTACACAGGGGACGGTGCAGAAGAGCTTCCAACTATGGGCAAAATTTAGTGCTAGCCGACAGTCTATGACGCTAGTCACATTCCAAGAAGAATTCTTGTAATTCAACAGGAAGTTATTGCCCGAACCACTGGAGGATCCGGGAGACATCACTCTGGTGTTGTAAAGGATCAACCATCCCATCAGATATAGGAATGGTAGTTCCACCCTGGGATATGCTTCACGCTGTGTATCATCAGCCAGCAACCCATCAGTAATGGCTCTCAGGCCAGCTTGTATCCTGCATACCATGGCAGAAAGAAGGCCCAATCTGGCTCCAAACACCAAACGCACCGCGGGCCATAAGATATTGCGATGAATGCGATGAATGCGATCCGCAGACGCGATGCCAGGCACTACCTATCGGCGTAGCCAGATAGAGAGAAAGCCAGCCAGTTGAGCTTCCCTCGACAGAGGCTTACGACAATGCCTCATATAACTACAGGCTTTAGTGCCTGCAGGATAACCCCCTATCTCTTCATTGAGAATACTATATTGGGCCCCCGCATCTTCGATGAGGTCATCGACTGTGTTGGCACTAAGCATGCTCAGAAGGTTTAAAGGCCTATCTTGGCTATCTACAACCTTGTCCTGCTTAGCATTTCTGGCCTGATGGAAGAAGAGGTAGGATGCCCATTTGTTGGTATGGGCTAAATCAGAGGGCTCCCCGTAGAAGGTGATGCATGCAAGATAGTGGCTCATCAGCTCTTGATACACTGCCACTGCCCGAGTGTTTGTGTCCCTCAGCTCCCTATTTGTGGGGACGTACTCTTCATAAGAAGTGTCTCCCATTGGCAGTCTTGAGATTTCTGCCATCTCATGAAGGGCTAATCCCAACTCACCTATCGGAGTAGCAAAAGTCCCAGTGAGCGAGTTATACCACTCCATCAAAGCTAAGAACAAGTTGGGGTTGAGAGGCAGCCCAACACTGGTAGCGCTCACAGCCGCGAACAAGCCAATACTTTCCAGCTCCGTCTGGAAGTGCTTCAAGGCCCAGGCAGTTAAATTGGCCCATCGAAGATTCCCAGGGCTAAGCCATCCACTGGTGCGAGGGTTAACCTTGGGGTACACTCCTTCCTGCCCCATAAAGTCATTGCAGAAAGTCGATATTTGACGCGGCTGGATCAGTGAAGTGTCTTCACTCGGAACGTTGCCCGGCAGTAACCCTCTGAAGGGCATAACAGGACCTGAGGGACTACTTACAAATACCCCTCGATTTAATCCTTTCCTATAAAAGATCTTCCCCGGCTGGCTGTAAAGATCAGGAGTCAGAGTCCATGACATCTTCCTAGGATGTGTGGCATGGAAGAACGCAGAGATAGGGTAATCTCTGGGCATCTTTGGCAGAAACATGATCATGCCCTCAACAGAAAATACTCAATCTTCCTTCTTGGGCTTGGTTTGGGACTGCTTATCAATGATGTCCCCGAATAAGAAGGCTGGCTTCCTATATTCAGTCCCATCTATGTATGTCAGGGGCTCCCCACTGATCATACTCAGTAACATCCGTTCTCCCTGGGCCGAGATCAGAGTTCCTCTTTCTTGAGGATACTTGTTTCCAGAGATGGGGAATGTCACATGGGATAAGTCCTCCAGATAGTTGGAATTCAGCATCCCAGCAGCAGAGCCCATCACTTCAGCCAAAGGAGGGATCTGCAAGTCCACTGCAAAATGCAAGAAAACAAGTCAGTTTTTACGCTAGACGCAACACTCTTGCAGTATACGCCAAAGCCTAACAGTCTGAGCTTTTACGCTAGACTGCAATAACTTGAGTTTTACGCTGGAACCTATTTCCAGTGCATAAAAATCAAGGTTGGCAGTATACGTCAAAGTCTAAACAGTCTGAGATTTTTACGCCAGACTGCCAAAATTTGAGTTTTTATGCTGGAATTTACGCCAGCACGTAAAACTCAAAATTTACAGTATACACCAAAATTTGACAGTCTGAGTTTCTATGCCAGACTGCAAAAGATGGAGTTTTACGCTGACACATTAAAAATGTGGGCATAATGATAAAACATTGCTATGCATCTTCTTCCTCGAAGAGATTCTTAGCACAAAAGATAACCTTGCGCGTACACGTACAACGTGTGCGAAGAGTTTTTTCTCTCGAAGTCTTTACCTGTGATGCCTGGTGCGCAGCTCGACAGTGGGGCACTCCGTTCAGATCGGGGCTCGCTCAGCCTAATGGGGGTTGCTCATGCTTGAGCAGAGGAGCGAGATGAAGAAGAGGCAACTTTCTTTCCTTTAGCAGTGGAAGCCTATTTCGGTGCCATGGCGAAACTCAAAGTTCTCAGAAAAGAGATAAAGACGAAAAGTTCTCAAAGAAACGAAGGGTTTTGCAAAAGATTGATGAAGGATTTCTCTCTCAAAACCTTGGGCTATTTATAGAGTTCAGATAACTCTTCGAATCCCTAACCAAATCTGATATTTAATAGTCGGTTATGATTGGGGACCACGTCAGCCTATCATTTGAAAAAGAAGACGGACAATCATACTGCGTAACAAATCTACGATTTTACCCTCAGGAGCTTTTACGCTCAGAGGCTACAAATCTATGATTTTACGCTCAGAGGCTACAAATCTACGATTTTACGCTCAGAGGCTACAAATCTACGATTTTACGCTCAGAAGCTACAAATCTATGGTTTTACGCTCAGAAGCTACAAATAGCCAATTACAAGGGTTTACGCAGAAAATACTCCTTTTTGGCTACAAAACATTCTAAGTGCCTGAAACACACAGATGTCAGCATGGAAGATGACTCTTCTTCTTGGACCATTGGAAGTTCATTCGAAGTCTAGCCAGAATCCTTTACATATAAGCCCAAGTATGGCCCGTTCGGCGGACATTCCTTGTCCTGTTTCGAGGAAACCATTCTTGAAGATGATGTTCTGAACAGAAATTCTTCGTATCAGAGAAGAGACAGTTCATAATTCTATGCGACTCCTCGTCTAAAAATAGCATGACAGTTGGATCTTCAAGACAAACTTAATGCTAAAGAGCTTTTTACGCATCTACCGTTACGCATAAAAGTCGGGACGTGACCGGATAATCGTTTATCAGAGTCAGCGTAAAATTACTCAAACGTATCGAAGCTGCACATTATCAACAAATATGACAAATCAGCTATGCGTAAAAGAAGACAAGTCTATTAATCATGATTACATATGATGGAAATCCAAGTTACAAAGGATTTTTCATTTTCATGATTACATATGATGGAAATCCTTTTTCTACAAAGGGTTTCTCAGTCTCATTTAAGATCATGCTGGGAATCTGTTGTGCCAGGTTCTCATATTGGTGGAGATCTTTTTCTTCTTCTACGGTACTTCATCGGCTTCTGCGGTCGATGAACAAGAAAATGATCAATGGCGGGAGGATACAAAACTAGGCCTGCATTTTTCAAGCCCACCCTCCATACGCCATGGCAGTTACGCCCTAGAATTGTGTTAGAGATTCAGACCCAACACAATACTGGAAGACAGGGCCAAACTGCCTACCTACGTCCAGCTTCATAATGGGAGAAAATACAGCTAGCAAGCTGTGTGGTCCGATGAGACCCTTCCTCTCTCCTGGACGAATCGTCATATAAAATTGCTGATTATCCCGAGCAAAGGAAGCTATGATATCCTTCCATGATCCATCGTTGCAGAGGATATTTGCTCGAAGATGCCTCCTTTTACGGCTTCTTACATGCTGGAAGAGCATAATCTTCTTCTTCCTCAGGGCAGCCCGATGAATCTCGGCAACCATCTTTCGGGTAAAGGAAGTATGGTTCACTCACTTGCCTTTATATAGGCAGAAGAGAACATACCCATTCCCAATAACTTCCTAAATATCCTCGAAAAATCAGCCTCGCAGAACGAGTCAAATTTGACCGTTTCATGCTTCATTCAAAGTATTTCAAATTACGAGAAATTTAAAAACTTTGAAGGGGATCTTGTAGAAGCATGAAAATACGCTGGGGAGTTATACGCGTAAAACCCCCAATATGCATGAAGCCCGCGTAAAACAGAGCTTCAGCGCTACGTGGCGTAAACATATGACTTCAGAGCTATACGCGTAAAATAGAGCTTCAGTGCTGTATGGCATAAAATATGGCTCCAGAACAGTCTGCGTAAAGCAGCACTCAAAGTCCGTTTTGGCGTAAAAAGGTTGCTACACCTCCCTCCGGCATAAAATATGTCTACTTTTAATGCAGTATAAAGTTGTACGAAGAACTCTTCGTATTCCTCGAATGAACCTGTCTGACAGAACAGTGAACCTGACCCCTGACAAAGAGTACTGCACGACGATCAAGAGGACGGCTATAATGATGATTTTGCACAGAAGCCCAGACTATCGTTTAGTGACTTATCCTTGATACAAGTCATTTTTACGCATTCAAGGAATACGCTGCCTATTTTACACAGGCAGAGATGAGTTTTTATGCTCCAGATGAGACGAAATCAGACGCCACGTCAAAAGCTGTTCTTCGTACAGAACTCGAGGCATATCTCTGCAGTTAATGCGCGAGATGGGGGCAGATCTCTGTATTTAATGCACGAGATTTTGTCCTATTTTTATGACTGGGAGAGCTAAAATTAGGGCTAATACGCTCACTTCACCATCCTGGCATTTTACGCCAACCAGGCTATTTTCAACTATAGGAGTACGTTGTACGCTATCTCCTCGAAATACGCCAACCAGGCTATTTTCAACTATAGGAGCACGCCGTACGCTATCTAATCGAAATATGCCAACTCAGGCTACATTTGTCAAGGTACGTGATAAGGCTATTTGGCCCAGAATACGCTCAAAACCTCAGTCAGTAAGGATAATTGGCTATCTTTACGCTGGTTACCTATCATGCAACTCTCTGGCTTCTACGCCAACAAAACAACTCTCTGGCTTCTACGCCAACAAAACATCTATCTGGCTTCTACGCCAACAAAACAGCTATCTGGCTTCTACGCCAACAAAACAGCTATCTGGCTTCTACGCCAACAAGACAGCTATTTGGCTTTTATGCCAACTATCTCTACACGAGGGGCAGTTACCTACGTGTCTTGCATGCCGTGATCTTCGAGAAGCGATTATACACGTTACCTCATAGTGGGACACGCGTTACACGCAGATTCAGGAGATCATTCAGACGTGGGTAGCAGTTATCATAACCGTCACGTAAAGAGTGCAACTCTCTTCACAGTTTGGCTTCTACGTCGAATTGACGGTTACTGTGACTGAACTCTATAAATAGAGACATCCGGTCACAGGAATCAGGGATCGATCAATCAGAGAAAAAAAGATCAGAGATCAAAAAGAGAGAGCACAGACAGAGAGTGTTGATTGACAACTTTGGCAACGAGAGTTCAATCCTCCCTGCAACCTTTGAAGATTCTTCTTCTTCTTCTTCTTCTTCTTCTTCTTCTACAGCACTTCTTTGTCATCGTGTGGTCCAAGAGACAAAGTGATCGACCGCAGATCAGACTCCTATAGCAATTTTTCTTCAGAATTTTTTTTTGTACTTAACATCCTCGTATAGGATTAATTGTACTCTCTTTTTCTTGTTTGTAAACAAAGAAAGGGTTTCGTATAAACCTAGTTTCATTTCTTTCATTTATCATCAAACACAGCAGTTCTAAAACATGATAATGAATATAATTTCTTATGACTGGCAAAAATTGAAGTAATGACTATATAGTCATGATTTCGAATTAGTGCTATTTATTTCTAGATATTATATTTTGTTGTAGTCACCAAAGTGACAAAGAGAAAAAACTCGCGAAGGGACAAGTCCAAGCGACGAATAGGAAGCCCTCGGCGATTGCGAAGCGCAAAGCAAGTCAAGATGAACGGACAATTGACGTATCCCTCACTATAACAGAGTCGAAAGCAGCCTCCCCGGGTAGAACACTAAGACCGCGTAACTCCCAAATGAGTTCAAAGAAGAGAGCTCCTCCAACTTCTGCTTCAACTTAAACTTCTCCTAATGATAATGAAGAAGTGTCCGTCTAGAAAAGAAGGCAAAATAATGGGTCCGGACCTTCCGAAGAGCCGACTTCTAAGGAGGCTCATCCCAACGGTTGTTATCTCCTGAAATCATTTTAAGACCATATTGCTTATTAGATACAGAACGACAAGGTAAGTACATTATGTAATGCTTGTCAATTTGTTTTAAAATTATAATTTGTTAGGTTTGATCTCATTTTAACTGTCTATTTTTTAGGAGATGGAATTAGTCCTTAGAATCATTAATCACATAAAGAAGTGAAAGACTTGGGCTTCGACGGATTGGACAACGTCATAAAGGATAAAATTGTACCCACATGTATGCAATATCTAGCAAGTACGCATACAGTGTAACGACCCACCCCGCCTTGCTCAATGAGAAGACTTGCTTGATGAAAAGGAATTCAGACTTGGCCCTTTAGGAGATCAGACTTAGACTTTCAAAGGTGCACTCGGAGTCCCGCTCGGCCGATGCAAATCATCGCTAAGGTGGGTGGCTACGATGAACATGTCTTTGCTTAGCCTGCAAACCTAGTAACCTGGACAATACATGCTAGATCGCTAGGCGATAACCCTTGCATGCTAACAAAATGATTCAACGCACCTAGCTAAGGGAATAATCCTACTCTTTATAAGTATGCATACAACATGGAATGAAATAATAGAATGATACTAGATTCTTGTACTGCATCGTTAGACGGTAGATTATGCACCGAATAGACTATCTTGCTTGCTCTTATAATGTTTAACATGTACACCGATGTAATACCTTTCACTTAGTGTCACGACCGGCACCAAGAATAAGGGCACGAGTACGTAGGTACGTCCAGCTTATGCCGCAACATCGGCAGTAGAACGTTGTCTAGGTCAACAATATTATCTATCAATATCTCACAACAATATATATATATCCTATCAATGATAATCTCAACTCCAAGGAGAATAATATAATGATAATATCAATACTCAATCACAATGACTATAAGGAAGATAAATGGCACGATAAATATAAGAAATAAGATATCAAGAGAAGTCTAGAAATATATATAATCTCAACTCAACAATAAGTCTATGAGTCTAACTATCACAATCTCAATATAAGTCTCATAAATCATAACAACTCAAAGTATCAAAAATTGAAGACAAATCCAGTACAATATAAACTAAACTAGCTAAGTCACTACTGGTGTCTCCTCTATGGGAAGTGGCTCCTCCTGAGGCTCCTGGATATGTCTATTATCTACTTTCGGTCCATAATAAGTGGTACAAAAGTTCTCGATATCCTCTGAAAAATATTATTCAGTCAGGATTGGAGCGAAGTACATACACTAACAACTGTTTCATTAAGTTGACAAAAACTATAAAAATAGTAAGTAATAAAAATACAAGATGGAAAGTAATGTTGGAACAATAAGAAAACAGGTAAACAGGTAATCATACCCCAGGCAATAATGAACTGTAAGTAAATAAGAGAATGATTGTCTCAACATGCATAAACTGGAATAGAGGAATGAACAACTACTAAGTGCCTTGATATATTAGATTATTATATGATCGGCTTGGGACAAGATCAGGCTCTACCGTATATGATTGGCTATGCACAAGTACAGGTAAGGGGATCAGGTCAATCATGTATGATTGGCTATGCATAAGTACATGTAAGAGGATCAGGCCAATCATATATGGAGAGCCATGCACAAGTAATAAGATCAGGCTGGTGAGCTATGCACAAGTGAGGGTATGATCACATAATCAACTAATATTTCCTCATTCCCAGACTAATACCATAGACCATCCACGACTCCTAATGACTAGGGTCCATACATATTAGTATGTGTACCATCGTATCAGAAATCAGGTATAAAACTATAAAACTGATATCATAGTAATCATCAAAGTAAGAAAACTGTTAAAGAATATACTCGCCTGAGATCATGAGCAATGTGCGAGGATCAAAGTCCAAAATGGGGTCACAATGACCTAAATACGAAATAATAGTGTTAATTGGTATCTAGAAAGATAATGATGATTAACTAGTTGAAACATGCTTTCTAGGTCAAACTAGGTACATGCTAGTCAAGACTAGTCAATACTAGGCCAATCTAGTCAACACTAGATTATACTACTATATTAGTTAATACCTAACTAATACTAGTTAATATTAGTTATACTAAGTGCTACTATTACATGTATAAATCATACCTTAACTACACTAACTTACCTTAATCAAGGCACTTGATAATCCTAATAGACATCCATATTACTGATACTTCCATGTATTGGCTTATACTGGTACACTAAGTATCACCCTTAAAAACTGATACCTAGCTTACTCTCACCTCACTACTGATGCTAAAAGTGCAATACCTCAACTAAGAACATCTCACATACCCCCCCCTTAACTCATACTACAATTAATGATTCTTATTGATAATAATATTAGTTCTAATATCCTCCTTGACTGATACTCCCCTAAGTATTAGACACCACCCATATACTACTCCATACACATATACTCAAATATATGAACACTCCAGCTGACTGGACACTTGCACTACACCCAGACCCGAGTGCCCCTCTAATACTGCACCAATGCACCCCTGATCTGATCCAAGTGCACAAAGCAGCCATGACCTACTGTAAGAAAGTATGACAGTAGCAACAACAGCTACTCACTACACACTAAGTTCAGACCTCCCATAATAGGTATTTACCCGAGCCCTTAGTGCCAAACTTGCACTCTGCAGAAACCATCTTAGTGCAGTTGCTTTAACCTCCCCCTAACTCGACAACAACTGCTTTTGTTTCCATGGCTTCCCATATCATTCCTCATTTCCACCCAACACTAAAGGCAATGACTGATGGTAGGTTCTCTCATAAATACATATACAAACAAGGTCCTAACTGCTACTAAGTATCAGACTTCACATTACACCCCCTGTCTCAACTAAGCCATACCCGATCTTTGGCTCCCCCTCTCACTAATTCTGAACATAAGGTTCAGTTATCCTTATCACAACATGTGTTGTTGTGGTGTAACACTACACAATAATGCACAGGTACCCGCACAAGTTTACACTTGTATCAATTATGTTACCACACACACAGAGCACCTCCCATACACAACATACCCACACAAGAGACACACACACACATAATATATTCTCACCCACACTCATACATATATAATATAAATACTTAAAACATATAGATATACATAAGTTTATAATATATCAAATACTTGGTGGGCATCCTTACACTCATAAGTATCATGTGTGATACACATGTGATACACATACCAAAATCCTCCAAATCATCCTAACCACATAATAAACACATGTAATATAGAGAATAGGACTATAATTAAGTGGGATTGAGTATCACAAGTGAAAACATATGATATTGACACATTAGATCACAATATGCAAGGAGAAATACCATAATTCCTCTTTGTATCCTAGCGTATCACAAAGTATCATGTTACAACATACTCGTATCCAATTGTGGACACGTAGCTAGCCTCACCCAACCAATACAAGTCTAATAAGACATAATTGACCCAATGTCAAACACTTGGTGCACCAATCTCGAATTTTCTCCAAATTGGACACAAAACTCAATATAACATTTACAATAGGGATTATTAGAAGCTAAATCTTTACCCTATGGGTAGCCCTAATACATATGTGGGTTCCTAATGCTCAAATACAATAATTAGAATCTAATTAATGGATAAATTAAGGGTTATACCTCTTCGAAGATAGATTTCTAATACAAAGCCTAATGGACACAATTAGGACACAAGCTTCTAGCCAAATCCTTTTTCTCCAAGTGCTCCTTGCAAATCCAAGCTTATAAGCTCCTTAGGTGATAAAAATAAAAGGTATTATGAGTAATTTGAGAGGGATTGGTGGATGAATGAGTCAATTTGGTGAAGAACTCAATTAAAAATTAATTTAGGATGAAGAAATGAAGAGGAGAGAGAATATCTCCCCTAAAATAGAGCCGGCCACATGCACCCCTCTCCAAGCAATGTACATTGACAAGTATATCCCTATTGGATTGTCATAAAGAGGGTTTTAACTAATGTAAGCTTTTATGCTTAATGAAGATTTAATCTAATTTTTAATTAGTGAAAAGGGAATGACTAATTGAGTCCAAAAGTTACTAGTCTAATGTGTTGGGTTCAAGTGTCATGTTAAGTCTAGTTAGGTCCACTAATGTAAAGTCTAATAAGTAGTCTAGTCCACTAACCAAATAAATAATAATTATAATATATAAATAAATAATACGCATAATATATGAATAATATAAAATGAGAAAAATATCCCTATCCAGAAATGTGGTAGTGACAAGTCTACCCTCCTTAAAATAATTTCGTCCTCGAAATTAAAGACTAAACTAGCACAAGCACACAATATAATAAGAAGAACAATGCCTTTAGGCTCGAAGAGATAAGGGTATCGCTCGCGTATTTCATCATCCCTCTCCGAGGTTGACTCACCCAGAGAGTGATGCCTCCATGCGACGTAAACCAAGGAAATAGACTGGTTCCGCAATACCTTCTTCCTACGGTCCAGAATCTCCACCGGCTGCTCTAGATAGCTGAGAGTCGGCGAGTGATCCAATATATGACTAGGAACTGCCACGTACCACACATAAAATACATCATGTACTCCCTCTAGTGCAGGCGATAAGTCTAGTCTGTAGGCCACTACACCGACCCTTGCAAGAACACCAAAGGGTCCGATGTACCGTGGACTAAGCTTCCCACCTCCACCAAAGCGAATCGTGTCCCGTGTCAGAGAAATTCGTAGGAACACCAGATCGCCAACCTAGAACAAAATACAGCCTTAACATAATCTAAAACAAAGCAATCAGAAGCAATTACAAACAAAACCTATACCTCAAACTCCAAAGGTCTCCAGTGGCTGTCGGACCAATGCCACTGTCTGTCCTGCGCCACCCGAAGTATATCTCTAATAAGCTTTACCTTCTCAGCTGCATCCACAATCATCTCTGGTTCCAACAAGGCTCTCTCACCAATATCATTCCAAGACAAAGAGTACGACATCACTGTCCATACAAAACCTCAAATGGTTAGATCTCAATACTGGTATAGTAACTGTTATTGTAAGAAAACTCTACCAGGTGAACATGATCCTCCCAAGATCCTCCAAAATCCAAAACATAAGTACGAAGCATATCCTCGAGAGTCTTAATAGTCCTCTCCGACTGTCCATCCGTCTGGGGGTGATATGCGATACTGAACTTGAGCTGGGTGTCCAAGCTAGCCTAAAAACTCCTCCAGAAGTGGGATGTGAAGCGATTATCCCAATCCAAGATGATACTCATAGGAACTCCATACAATCTGATAATCTATCACACATACATCTCCGTCAGCTTCTCCGTAGACATAACCACTTTGAATGACAAAAACTAGGCCGATTTGGCATACCGGTCTACGATGACCCAAATCGTATCTTTCCTTCCTGGAGAAAGTGGAAGCCCCGAAATAAATCTATGGTAACATGCTCCCACTTCCACTCTGAAATGGGTAACGGCTGAAGTAAACCACCTTGCCTCTGCCTCTCTGCCTTTACCTGCTGGCACACTAAATACTTGGATACAAAATGCGCCACCTCCCGCTTCATACCATATCACCATGCATGCTCCCTCGGGTCTCTATACATCTTGTTGGCACCTGGATGCATAGAGTACTGTCATGACCCACACCCGGTGTAGGGATGCAAGTCGGGAACAACGCCCAGCCTATGCCACAGCATCGGCGGTAGAACACTGTTTGGGTAAACTATTTATCTATAATCAAAATATAACAATGCCACCATCATAATATCAAATATACTCAATCACGGATCTATAGATGGAACAAGCACGAATATGATAAAAGAATAGAATAGTCACAATACAACTCATAAGTCAAAATAATAACAAATGAGTCAGAGATACTAGTAAAGTAAGCTGGAGACAAATATAGTACCAAAAGAATAACTAAGGTGCTACAAGTCCTCGGTCGTCTGTCTTAGTCGGAATGAGACCATCCTGAGCCAAGGTCTCTGGCTCTAAACCCATAACATCCTGAGGTCCCGTAATGAGTGCCGTACCACACCTCAGTATCATCTGGAAAAAATATATACAGTCAGGAAAGGAGCAGAGTACATCTTTAACAGCAATTCTAATCAATGATATAAACTATGTAACAGTAAATAGATATGAATATACAAGATGCAATAATAGATATAAGAGATATACAATAAGAAAATACTGGAAATAAATACAAGAATGAACAATATGGCAATGAACAAGAATACTACTGACTAAATGAGTGAGTACTAGCTTTAACATGTGATCGGCTTGGGAACTTGCACAAGGAACTTGTTACAGGATAAGGGCCTGGTTAGTCATACGTGCGGTGTATGACCAACACTCATAAGGAACAAAACATGCACAAGGAGGGTATGATCACATATCTACACTAAAATACTTCCCACCCCCGACTGGTATAGTGGATCCAACCATGGTACGTCATGACACAGGATTCTCTAGGAGATAGCAAGTCTCTCCGAGAATCAGTCTCTGTACATGTACAAGAAGAATATGGAAACAAGGCTTGCACAAGATGCACCATAAATACCAAGGAATAATATCTCATGACAAGATCTGGATATACCAATCCGTGTAACCATTGTGTCAAGAAATCAAGGATATCTATACTAGATACAAGAGACATAGAGGATATCATAAATGAGAAACTATCAGAGAATATAATCGCCTGAAGTCTGGTGAATAGTATCACAGATGTCCGGTACGGTGCCTCGAAGACCTAGATATGGAATATAAAATCAATACAAGGTTTTAGAATGAATTTAAGCTAAACTGTCAACATCTAGGTCAAAGAGTCATTTCTAAGTCAAAACAGTCAAACTAGGTCAACTCTAGGTAAAAACTGGTCAAACTTGGTCAAACTACCTATTTCTAGGTTGTATGAGTCTATCTCTAGGATATTGGGTTCATACACTATGAAAATAGGTCACACTAATTAATCTAAGATACTAGAAAGATACCGTATCGCAAGATACGCAAACAAGTAGATATATCACAATATGCATATTAAATCAATATTATATAGACTAATCATAATTACAAATGCTAAGTGGATACCTTGGCTTTGAACCAATACGGTATCGCACCACCAAACCCCCATCTTGATACTCAAATCCAAATACCTTTATTATCCCTCAATACATTGATATTTACCTTGGTATCACAAGGTGATATGATATCTAGTATATAATAACTACCCAAGCTCTAATTATAACTAACAACTACTATATATACTAACTGCCAATGCAAACTAATATATATATATATATATATATATATATATATATATATATATATATATATAGCTAAGGATACATAAGTATATATGTATAGATCTAACTTACTAATCAATCACAACTACATACATATACTACTAACTAAATTGTTAACTAACAACTAACTAGATAACTAATTAAATAGATAATAATCACTAGTAACTAGCTATCAAATAACCAACTAACCATCTACCTAGCTCTGAAACTTGCTGATACTCTGCTGATGGAGTTTTCCAAGTTTCTGCTGCTGCTGGTGCAAAATTCTGCTGGTCTAGCTGCTGCTACTGCAACTAGAACTCACTGCATTTGCTGCTACAACTGATGTAGCTGCTGCTGCTGATACACTCGCTGCACTGCACTGTAGTGATGCAACTCGCTGCTGCTGCTGCTGCTTGTGCCACGATGCACTGCACACGCTGAATTTGCTGCTGCCCGTTGCTGCTATGGATGCTGAATGCTAATGCTGAATGTACTAGCTGCTGCAGCTATGCTGAAGACTGCACTGATTCACTGCAGGTGCCCGACCCCTCCTTAGTACACACTAGCACACACACACAACAACACAACCTAGCATACTCTCACTAGTAGCTATATATATATATATATATATATATATATATACATAAACATATCAATGTACATATATGCACACATTCACTCTCACACATAACATATATATAAACATACACATATACATATATGTATCTATCTATATCTATATACACTTATACGTACATATGTATACACACACACCCCCCCCCCCCACACACACACACATATATATATATATATATATATATATATATATATATATATATATATATATATATATATATATATATATATATATATATAAACACACAATCATATAGCTATATATACATAACTATATGATATAATATAAATACATACACTTATACATATACATATCATATCTAATATATAATATTAATAGTTATACACAAGTCAATTGAATTAGAGAGCAATGAACAAACACGTGGAGTGCACCGCACCCGTTTTACACTAGATCTATGATACGCTTGCGATACGAGTCCACCACACAACCAAACGTATCTCGAAGGACACGAGCAAGTCTAAAATAATATATGTGAATAATATGAAGAATCAATTACACATCTACGTGTCCGTGTCAAAATATGACATACACAAAGCCCCGTGTCGGAGGAAAAACCCCCAAATCAACCCGTATCTCCAAATTATTGGGATATGACCTACACGTATCCAATTATGGACATGATACTAGCCATAAATAATCAAGCATATGTCAATTTGGTCTAATTGACCAATTGACAAACACAACATGTGTCAATCTCGGAATTCCCCAAAATTGACACAAAATATACCATAACTTTCTCCATAGGCCTCCTATGAACCTAATTCCAATTCTTATGGGTAGTCTCATCATATGGGGTGGTTCTTAATGGTTTAAAAACACAGATTTAGAATCTACACAAGGAAGGAAAACTGAATTATACCTATTGGGAGATGGATTCCCAATAAATTCTCTAAAATTGATGAAATTAGCCTCCAACTTGTAGATCCTTGCTCCTTTTTGTAGATCCTTGCTTTCTCCTTCTAGATCCTTGCTCTACTAGACTTTAATGGTGATTTGGGAAGTAATTGGGAAAAAATTTGGTAGGAATTTGATGTGGGAATGAAGGAATTTGGTTGAGAGAAATTCTAGATCTAGATTTGTAATGAAAAAGAGGAGAGAGAAATCCTCCCCCTCTTTATATGGCCAGCCCCCTTAGCCCCTCCCTTAAGCTACTATACAATGACCAATATACCCCTTAGGGCCTCTCATGAAAAAATAATTAAGGAGGGGAAGGTTCTAGTCTAATGGGTTTCATCAAATTAATCCTCCTCCTAATGAATGGGCTTCTAATTGGGCTCAATTCTAACTAAATATAAATGTTGGTCCATGGATCTAATCTAAACTAGTTAGGTCCACTAACACAAGTCCAAAATAATAAACTAACATCTAACAATAATTAAATAATATAATAAATAATTATTCACATGCACAATATTTAATTAATTATGAAATGACCAAAATACTCTTTCTTAGAAAATATGGTAGTGACAAGTCTACCCCCCTTAAAATAATTTTATCCTCGAAATTCAAAGATGAAAATTACCCCCAAAAAATAAACAGAACAGAAAAGAAAAGAATAAAACATAACATAACATAACATAACTAGGAAAGAACATACCTCAATGCACAAACAAATATGGACAACGTATCACATTTCATCCTCTCTCTCCCAGGTAGTCTCCCCCAGAGAGTGATGCCTCCATGCGATGCGTACCAAGGGAATAGTCTGGTTCCTCAGTACCTTCTTTCTCCGATCCAGAATCTCAACTGGCTGCTCTAGATAGCTAAGAGTAGGGCCCACCTCTATCTTTGAGTGATCCAACATGTGACTAGGATCTGTCACGTACCGTCTCAACTGTGACATGTGAAATACATTGTGCACTCCCTCCAATGCAGGTGATAAGTCTAGTCTGTAAGCAACTGTACCGACCCTCTCTAGAATAGTGAAAGGTCCGATGAATCGTGGACTATGCTTCCCGCCTCCACCGAAGCGAATCGTGCCTCGTGTCGGAGAAATACTCAAAAACACCAAACCACCAACCTAGAACAAAACACAACCTTAAGAACTTAATCTATAACAAACAACCAATATCAAGCACATATCAAAAATCTAAAACTATACCTCAAACTCCAAAGGTCTCTAGTGGCTATCGGCCCAATGTCGTTGTCTGTCCTGCGTCACTCGAAGTCTGTCTCTGATCAGCTTTACCTTTTCTGCTGCATCCACTACCATCTCTGGCCCTAGCAAAGCTCTCTCTCCAACATTGACCTATTACAAGGGAGTACGACATCTCCGACCGTACAGAGCCTCAAATGGTGACATCTCTATACTAGCCTGGTAGCTGTTGTTGTAAGCAAACTCTACCAAATGGAGATGGTCCTCCCAAGATCCTCCAAAATCTAGTACAAAAGTGCACAACATATCCTCGAGAGTCTGAATAGTCCTCTCTGACTGTCCATATGTCTGGGGATGATATACAGTACTGAACTTGAGCTGGGTGCCCAAACTCGCCTGCAAACTCCTCCAGAAATGAGAAGCAAAATGACTATCCCGGTCTGAGACTATACTGACGGAAACTCCATGTATCCTGACGATCTGCCTCATATACATCTCTGCCAGCTTCTCCGTAGACAAACCCACCTTGAAAGGCAAAAAGTGGGTCGAATTGGTCAACCTGTCAACGATGACCCAAATCGCGTCTTTCCCTCCTAGAGATCGTGGAAGTCCGGACACAAAATCTATAGTCATTAGTAGTTCATTGCTATATTGTTCATTCTTGTATTTATTCTATTATTTCCTTTATTATATATCTCTTGTATCTATTGTTGCATCTTGTATATTCACATCTATTTACTGTTACATAGTCTATATTATTGATTAGAACTACTGTTAGAGATGTACTTCGCTCATTCCTGACTAAAAAACATTTTTCAGAGAATCCGGGAGATTGGTGTTCGACATACCATGGACTTCGACCTATAGATGGTGCAGACTTGGACCCACTAGTTCTGGAGTGATTGTCGAGAGTTTTAGTCGGATTCACTAGGTAGCATAGTTAGTTCTCTTTAGCATTTTGGTACCAGATTTGTTTCCAGCTTATATTTGAGATTTTGATTATTGTTTCCATTGGTGTTGTTATATATTGATTGGATAGTTATGTTAGACTTCTTTGATATCTCCTCGTGCTTCTAGAATTATGATTGAGTTTTGTGTTGAGATATTGTTGGCAGATTTTATGTTATTGTGAGATATTTAGATAGTATAGTTGACCAAGACAGTGTTCTACCGCCGATGCTACGGCGTAGGCTGGGCGTTGTTTACTACTTGCATCCCAACACCGGATGCGGGTCGTGACACATTTTTATCGGTGGCCCATGCAGGTCAGGCTTCGCAAGATGTGCGATATCGTGGTAGTGCGACGACTTAGTTATACTACTGCGAGCCTGCGATAGGATATAGGACATAGGACACTAGGATAGGAGAGGATACTCAATCATAAATTTCTTGAGAGATTCCTGGGATGACCCTTGAGAATCTTATTATAAATTCCAATTCAAATCTTTTTCTTGTTTCTGTCCGCTATCACTTATTGTTTTTGAATTTGATTCTTGGTGATCGGTTGTTGAATTTAATTCTTGGTGTTCATTGTTGAGTTTGATTTCATATCGAGATAAATTTTACGAACTAAATTACGGTATCATTTGATGACATATGTTGATGAGGACAGTGAGAAAGGTAAAATGTCTGCTTTGTTTATGGTGCCTAAAGTTTATCGCAGCTATATTAGCTGGCGTAGCGGAAACGTATAGACCTGACTTCGGATGTACATATCTTAGTTATGAAATTTAGAATTTCTCGCAGCTATACTAGTCGGCACAGCGAGGATTCTAGACGACATGATTATAGAGGTGCATACCTAAGTTATGGAATCTATCGTTTATCGCAGCTATGCTTACTTGGGTGGCGAGGATTCTGAGTGTCATAATTTTGGACAGACGTGTATGATTATCAGGTTGTATCTTAAATTGGTTCTTAAAGTATCATCTCAATACTTATCCACTCATATTATTATAGGACTTTATTCCATCATTCTTTAGCTTAGCAGTAGAGATACCTTCAATTCTTTAGTCCAGTTCCTTATAGAGCTTCTTTCCATTAGAGTCCTTATTAGTGTGATAATTGGTGACTTGCAATTATGTTTGTGTCTTGAGTATCAGTATTGACTATTGGGAGTATGGCTTGTGAGTCTGTAAGTGGTTCTTGGTTGGGCATGTGAGCAATAGGCATTAATCTAGAGATAATCCATAGCGTAGTACCTTGTAGCAATAGTTTTATGATTGGTGTCATTATAGTTAGTATTGGTACTATAGGTAGAAGGGGGAGTGGAGTAGAGAGTATCAGTGGTGGTTCCATGAGTTAGTATCACTATCAGCATGCATGCTCTGGATAGTCATGAATTCAGGTAGTTGGGTGAGCAATGTAACAATTAAGTATCAGAAAATTGTGTTGGAAATCAATGAATCATGATATTCAATTGGGTGGTTGATACTTGGGTGTGTCAAGAGTAAAAAAATGTATATGCATAATGGGTATTAGTGAGTGTGCCATAGTAGAATGGTACCCATAAGTATATAGAGAGAGTGTGTGGGAATAAGAATGTATTGTACTAAAGTAGTAGGACTTGTGTTATAGGTTGATGTGAGTAGATAGAAGTGCACCAGTATATGACTAGTGATGGGTGTATCACCTGATATTTAGGCCAGTGATGTATTGGAAGCAATAGGTGGGAGAAGTATCTAGAAATTGTGTACATGATGCATAGTGGGTAATGAGTGTTAGTGTGGAAGTTCATGAAAGTGGAAGCCTGGGTATTAGAAATTTTACTAGTATGTCATGGATTGAGAAATATCAAGATTGGTCATGAAAGATATGTATCACTGATTAGTGTATCAGCCTGTAAAAGGTTTAAGGGGAGATACATATACATTAATAGAAATATAGAACCATGTGCCTGCCTTTGAGAGTGAAGTAAAACATGTGTATTATAGAAGTTAATAACTAGTGCATTGGATGCAAGTGATCATAATTTCTAGTGAGTGTGATGAGGTGATCTAATGATAAGCTGGTGTCCTAGAACATTAAGGGCATATATTGTGTAGTTAGGAAACTAGTGTTGCTATATCAAGAGTGCTAGTGTTTCTATATTAGGGATTAGTTGATTAATGTGCTAGTAACAATAAGCACCTTGTGAGATAATTGGATTTGTGTTTTAGTTAATATGGATAGAAAATTATTTGGAAGTAATAGTACAAGTGATCCAAGCAGTAGACGAGAGAGACAATATATATATATATATATATATATATATATATATATATATATATATATATATATATATATAGAGAATAAGGGAGGTGAGATGGCACCTCACTCTAAAAACAAAGGTGGCGGTGACGTGGCACAATCCCAACCACATATTTCATAATTGGCAATTTGCACTTAACCCCCTCACCTCGTTTGTGTGGTTGAGATTGTGCCACGTCACCGCCACCTTTGTTTTTAGAGTGAGGTGCCATCTCACCTCCCTTATTCTCTCTCTCTCTCTCTCTCTCTATATATATATATATATATATATATAGGAGTAAGTTTAGTAGGTATAGTACCTTGCTAATTTTGATTATAGAGGTTGTATGTATCAGAGACTAGTCCGATGGGTATAAGGATACCAGTAAAATATTATGGTGTTGTAATGGCTAGAAGGTAATTGTGTATGTATTGTGATACTAATGTATAGATGAGAACCTTAGGATGATTAACAAATGTTAGAGGATGAGTCACACCAGGTATCAGATAGACAGAGATACCCTAGTAACAAGAGCCAGAGTACCTCAAGTATTATGAAAGTTTAGGCACAAGCATTTTAATAACTAATATAATGATATAGAGAGGAGATACGAGTAACTTTGTATGAGGATGTCATCTAAAAATATATATGAAAGCTGGTGCCTTGTGTAGACAGTAACAAGATTTGAGAAGGCATCATATTGGGAGTATTCAAGTTGGACAAGGGTGTGCTAATAAAACACATGATTGAAAAAATATACAAGTATTCCTTGCAAGAGAATGGTTGAGAAATTTTGGTGATTACAATAATTAAAACAGAACAAGGAGGTAGTATCCTAGCGGTATTTTGTATAATATCCTAGGTAGCAAGTGCCAATGAGTTAAGTATGCCCATGACCTAGAATTATAGTATATCACTAGTATTTGGTAACCCTCAGTATTAAAAATATCTTAACTAGGTTGATGATTAGTGAATGCCTAGTGTGTGATGGAATAGGCCATAGGTGGCATAGCAGATTATCCCGCACCAGTAGAGGGAGACACCCCAGCAAGGCAAAGACTAAAATTTATGATAGTTAGAGACTATATCCAAGTATGATTTCTCTTTCAGTAGAACGGTAGGATTGTATGTTATATGATAGGACTGTTTTATACTGTGATTGATGGAGGTTTTACCATAGTAAAATTTGTATGACTGGCCCAAGAGAGAGGGGTGAGAGTTTTAATTTCGAGAACAAAATTCTTCTAAGGGGGGTAGACTTATCACTACCATATTTTCTAGGAATGGGTATTTTAGTCATTTGGTAAAAATTAAATATTGTGCATATTAAATATTTATTTATTATTAGCATGTTAGATTTATTTTTGGACTTGTGTTAGTGGACCTAACTAGTGTAGATTAGATCCATGGACCAACATTTAATTCTAGTTAGAATTGAGCCCAATAATTAAAAGTCCAATTATTAGGAGGATGATTAATTATGTTAAACTCATTAGACTGGAACCTTTACTTCTTAATTTATTTTTTTATGAGAGGCCCCAAGGGGTATTTTAGACTTTACATAGTAGCTTGAGGGAAGGGGGTAAGTAAGGCCTATATGAAGGGGATGAAAACTTTCTCTCTCTTCATTTTTATTCCAAATCTAGATCAATAATTTCTCTCAACCAAATTTTATCAAATCCCTACCAAATTTCTCTCCA
This sequence comes from Iris macrosiphon, assembly GCA_036927795.1. NCBI lineage: Eukaryota > Viridiplantae > Streptophyta > Magnoliopsida > Asparagales > Iridaceae > Iris > Iris macrosiphon. The sequence continues at coordinate 57,905,751 of JAYESA010000010.1, forward strand.
ATTTCTTCCCAAATAATCATTGGTGGCTAGTAAAGCAAGGATCTAGAAGGATGAAGCAAGGATCTACAAAGAGGAGCAAGGATCTACAAGTTAAAGGCCAATTTCATCAATTTTGGAGGTTTCATTGGGAATCCATCTTCCAATAGGTACAATTCAATTTTTTCTCTCTAATTAGAATTTAAATCTGAGATTTAACCATAAAGAACCACCCTACATGCATAGACTACCCAGAGGAATTGGAATTGAGTTCATAGGAGGCCTATTGAGAAAGTTACGGTACTTTTTGTGTCAATTTTGGAGAAATTCCGAGATTGACACTTGTTGTGTTTGTCAATTGGTCCTATAGATCAAATTGGCATGTGTTTGTGTGTTTGTGGCTAGTGTCATGTCCACAATTGGGTACGTGTAGGTCGTATCCCAATAATTTGGTGATACATGTTGATTTGAGGGTTTTTCCTCTGACACAGGACTTTGTGCATGTCATATTTTGACACGGACACGTAGTTGTGTAATTAACTCTTCGTATTATTTATATATAATATTTTAGACTTGCTCGTGTATTTCGGGGTATGTTTGGTTGTGTGGTGGACTCGTATCGCAAGCGTATCATAGATCTAGTGTGATACAGATGCGATGCACTCCATGTGTTTGCTTTATTACTTTTCAATTCAATTAACTTGTGTATAACTATTAATATGATATATTAGATATGATATATATATGTATAAGTGTATGTATTTGTATTATATCATATAGTTATGTATATATAGCTATGTGATTGTGTGTTTATATATGTATATTGATATCTATGTGCATCTATATGTAAATGTGTATGCATATATATATATATATATATATATATATATATATATATATATATATGTGTGTGTGTGTGTGTGTGTGTGTGTGTGTGTGTGTGTGTGTGTGTGAAGTGTGATATATTTATATATACATGGATAATTATCTATATGTATATGTGTTATATTCATATGTATATATGTATTAGATATGTATAGATGTGTGTTGGTGGTGTTTGCATATATATATATACTTAGAGAGGGGTATATATGTAGTGTGTTTATATATATAGATAGATATCTATATGTAAGTGTGTATATTGTATATATATATATATATATATATATATATATATATATATATATATATATATGTATGGTTGTGTTTGTAAGTGTATATATATGTGTTGATTCATATATAGGTAAGTATATATATATATGTTTGTGAGTATATATATATCTATTCTACTATATAATGAGGAAAGTAGGCTTCACCGTAAAAATTTTCTTTCCTAAAATACCCTTCATTATATTTACTAATCTATTCTACTATATATCTATTCTACTATATAATGAGGAAAGTAGGCTTCACCGTGAAAGTTTTCTTTCCTAAAATACCCTTCATTATATCTATCTATTCTACTATATAATGAGGAAAGTAGGCTTCACCGTGAAAGTTTTCTTTCCTAAAATACCCTTCATTATATTTACTAATCTATTCTACTATATAATCTATTCTACTATATATCTATTCTACTATATAATGAGGAAAGTAGGCTTCACCGTGAAAGTTTTCTTTCCTAAAATACCCTTCATTATATTTACTAATCTATTCTACTATATAATCTATTCTACTATATAATGAGGAAAGTAAGCTTCACCGTGAAAGTTTTCTTTCCTAAAATACCCTTCATTATATTTCTATTCTACTATATAATGAGGAAAGTAGGCTTCACCGTGAAAGTTTTCTTTCCTAAAATACCCTGCATTATATTTACTAATCTATTCTACTATATAATGAGGAAAGTAGGCTTCACCGTGAAAGTTTTCTTTCCTAAAATACCCTTCATTATATTTACTAATCTATTCTACTATATAATCTATTCTACTATATAATGAGGAAAGTAGGCTTCACCGTGAAAGTTTTCTTTCCTAAAATACCCTTCATTATATTTCTATTCTACTATATAATGAGGAAAGTAGGCTTCACCGTGAAAGTTTTCTTTCCTAAAATACCCTTCATTATATTTACTAATCTATTCTACTATATCTATTCTACTATATAATGAGGAAAGTAGGCTTCACCGTGAAAGTTTTCTTTCCTAAAATACCCTTCATTATATTTACTAATCTATTCTACTATATAATCTATTCTACTATATAATGAGGAAAGTAGGCTTCACCGTGAAAGTTTTCTTTCCTAAAATACCCTTCATTATATTTCTATTCTACTATATAATGAGGAAAGTAGGCTTCACCGTGAAAGTTTTCTTTCCTAAAATACCCTTCATTATATTTACTAATCTATTCTACTATATAATGAGGAAAGTAGGCTTCACCGTAAAAGTTTTCTTTCCTAAAATACCCTTCATTATATTTACTAATTAAAAATAATACCTACAATAAATTTCAATGACAACCATTTAAGGGATGCATTAATATATTATAGAAATCAAAGAGTTCATGCTACTTGCTAAGTTTTCTAAGCTATTACCAAGGAATTCCAATGGTTGAACTCTTAACCTATATAATTAAAAGCAACAAAGTTAAACCAACTCATCAAAATCATCCACTCCAAGATACGTGCAAAGCACGTGCATATATACTAGTATATATATATATATATATATATATATATATATATATATATATATAGTATATGGTTGTGTGTATGTGTTGGTTAGTAATACATATATAGATAGATATGTTATATTAGTGATATGTATATATATATATTTTCATGTGTGTGTGTGTGTTGTGTCTTAGTGTTTGAGTGTTTGAGTGTGTGATAGAGGGGGAGGGGTTCGGCAGCAGCAGCAGCAGCTTGCAGAAGCTGCAGTAGCAGCAACAGCTTGCAGAAGCAGCAACAACAATAGCAACAGCTTGCAGAAGTTGCAGCAGCAGCAGACTGCAGAAGCAGCAGCAACTTGCAGAAGCTGCAGTAGCAGCAGCAGCTTACCGAAGCAGTAGCAGTTAACAGCAACAGTAAGGTGAGGATGTTAGTTTTAGCTAGTTGTGTTGGTTAGCTAGCAGTTGGTTAAGGTATGGGTGGTTAGTAGTTATATATATATATATATATATATATATATATATATATATCTTAAGTTAATATGTAGGTATGGTATTTATGTATTGTTAGTGTTAGATAATTAGTAGTATGTAATAGTTTAGCTATAAGTTAGAAATAGTTAGATTTGGGTAATAGTTAGTGATACACTTGTTAGTATTAATGTTAGCTCTTAATAGTAAGCTAGTTACTATGATTAGTTAACTAGTTATTTAACTATCTCATTATTAGTACCTAGTTTAGTTAGCAACTATATATATGATACGTATACATATCTAGCTAGGTATATACATGTTGTAAGTATGTATGTATATATGGGTATATGTATTAGTTGCATTGATGGTTAGCGTAGCATGGTAATTGGTATCTAATATTCATAATAGTAAATACTAGTAGTTTATATTGGATTGATATAAACCTATTAGTATATAGTTAGATTGGGTAGCTACTATATACTAGTGTGACATTACCTTGAGATACCAAGGTAAATGCCAAGGTTTGATCGATACTCAAGGTATTGAGTTGAGTATCAGGATGGAGGTTTAGTGACGCGATACCGAGTTGGTTCAAAGCCAAGTTATCCATTTAGCATTTGTGATTAGGATTAGTATATATATTATTGTTTGGATATGCATATATGACTATTTCGTATTTTTGCTTGCGTATCTTAGGATACGGTATCTTGTTGGTTTCTTAGTGTCTTAGAATAGCTAGTGTAGCTTAGTTTCATAGCATATTGATCTAGCATCCTAGAAATAGGTAGTTTGACCAAGTTTGACTAGTTTGACATTGAGTTGACCTAGTTTGACTGTTTTGACTTAGAAATGGCTTTATGACCTAGAATTAAACTAGTTTAACTTATCTTCATTCCAGAACCTTGTATTAATGTAATATTTCATATATAGGTATGTGTGACACCAGTTCGGACATAGTTTGACATTTATTGCTCAGGACCACAGGCGAGTACATTCTCTGATAGTTTCTCATTTATGATATCCTCTATGTTCATTGTATCTAGTGTAGATATCCTTGATTTCTTGATACGATGGTTATACGGATTGGTATATCCGGATCTTGTCATAAGATGTTATTCCTTGGTATTTATGGTATATCTTGTGCAAGCCTTGTTCATTGTTCTTCTTATGCATGTACAGACATTGGTTCACGAGAAGAGTAGCGCTCTTCTTGCGGAAACCTGTGTCATGACGTACCATGGTTGGATCCACTATACCAGTCGGGGGTGGAGAGTATTTTAGTGTAGATATGTGATCATACCCTTCTTGTGCATGTCTTATTTCCTGTGAGTGTTGGTCATACACCGCACGTATGACTAGCCAGGCCCTTATTCCTGTGCAAGTTTCTTGTGCAAGTTCCCAAGCTGATCACATGTTAAAGCTAGTACTCACTCACTTAGTCATTAGTATTCTTATTCATTGCTATATTGTTCATTCTTGTATTTATTCCAGTTTTTCTTTATTGTATATCTCTTGTATCTATTGTTGTATCTTGTATATTCACATCTATTTACTGTTACATAGTTTATATCATTGGTTAGAACTGCTGTTAGAGATGTACTTCGCTCCATTCCTGACTGGAAAATATTTTTCAGAGGATCTGGGAGATTGGTGTCCAATATACCATGGACTTCGACCTATAGATGGTGCAGACTTGGACCCACTAGTTCTGGAGTGACTGTCGGGAGTTTTAGCCGAATTCACTAGGTAGCATAGTTAGTTCTCTTTAGCATTTTGGTACAAGATTTGTTTCCGGCTTATATTTGAGATTTTGATTATTTTTTCTATTGGTGTTGTTATATATTGATTGGATAGTTATGTTAGACTTCTTTGATATCTCCTCGTGCTTCTAGAATTGTGATTGAGTTTTGTGTTGAGATATTGTTGGCAGATTTTATATTATTGTGAGATATTTAGATAGTATAGTTGACCAAGACAGCGTTCTACTGCCGATGCTGCGGCGTAGGCTGGACGTTGTTTACTACTTGCATCCTTACACCGGATGCGGGTCGTGACACTTTATGACCTAGAAGTTGACTAGTTTAACTTATTTTTATTCCAAAATCTTGTATTGATATAATATTCCATATTTAGGTCTTTGAGGCACCGTACCAGACATCTTTGATACTGTTCATCGAATTTCAGGCGAGTACATTCTCTGATAGTTTCTCATTTATGATATCCTCTATGTCTCTTGTATTTATTGTAGATATCCTTGATTTATTGACACGATGGTTACACGAATTGGTATATCCGAATCTCGTCATGAGATATTATTTCTTGGTATTTATGGTTGTATCTTGTACAAGCCTTGTTTCTTGTTCTTTTTGTACATGTACAGACATTGATTCTTGGGAAGACTAGCTACCTACCCAGAGAGTCCCGTGTCATAACGTACCATGGTTGGATCTACTATACCAGTCGGGGGCGGGGAGTATTTAGTGTAGATAAGTGATCATACCCTCCTTGTGCATGTCTTGTTCTTTGTGAGTATTGATTATACACCGCATGTATGATTAACCAGGCTATTATGCTTGTGCAAGTTCCCAAGCTGGTCACATGTTAAAGCTGGTACTCACTCACTTAGTATTAATATTTCTTGTTCATTCCTATGATGCTCATTATTGTATTTATTTCTAGTATTCCTTTATTGCATATCTCGTGTACTTGTATATTGCATCTTGTATATTCGCTCTATTTACTGTTATATAGTTTATATTATTTATTAGAACTGCTGTTAGAGATGTACTTTGCTCCTTTCCTGACTGGATATATTTTTCCCAGATGACACTGAGGAGTGGTACCCCACTCACTACGGGCCTCAGGATGTTGTTGGCTTAGAGCCAGAGACCTTGGTTCAGGAGGGTCTCATCCCGACTGAGACAGATGACCCAGGACTTGTAGCATAGTAGTTAGATCTTTTGTACTGGATTTGTCTCCAGCATTGTTATTAGTATTTCCTTGATATGACTCATTAGATATTATTGGTCTTGTGAGATGTATTGTGACTCTTTTATTCTTTTATCATATTCGTGCTTTATTTCATCTATAGAACTGTGATTGAGTATATTCATATTATATTGGTGGCACTGTTATGTCTTGATTATTAGATAGATAATTTACCCAAACAGCGTTCTACCATCGATGCTGCGGCGTAGGCTGGGCGTTGTTCACTACTCGTGTCCTTACATCGGGTGCGGGTCGTAACACGTCTCCACGCCCCTGCGGGAAAATTCGAGGCATACTACCAGAAAACCTGGCATAGGTTGGGGTATGTCACACCTCCGTCAACTCCCGATGCCTCGGAAGAAGAGGATGAATCACACTCTCACTCTTCAGAATCTTCCGCTTGGGACTCTGATATCAGTATCGGGGAGACGCTCAAACAGACGTTATTTTCTGACAAGGTGTCAGCTGACCCTGCGAAAGATGACGAGGATTCACCTGAACTCTTTAAAGTAGAACCATGGGCCCAACGCCTAGACTCACAATGAGAAATATGGCTCGAGCAACGGGAACCTCCCACTAAGGACAAATTTGTACAAGTCGATCTGGGTGATGAATCCTCCCCTAAACCTATCTTCATTAGCAAAAGTCTGTCCAGTGAGGATCATGAATCCCTATTATAGCTTGTAAGAGAATATATCGATGTCTTTCCCTGGATCTATGAAGACATGCCATGGTTTGACCCCCAGATTGTGGTCCACAAACTAAAAATCTTGCCGAACGGCAAGTCCGTAAAGCAGTAGTAACGGTATTTTTGTTCAATTATTATGAATGCCATCAAGGTTGAAGTTAACAAACTAATATCCAGTTGCTTCATCCTCAAGGAAAAAATATCTGGATTGGGTAGCCAACATCGTGCATATTATTAAAATGAATAAAAAGATCCGAATCTGCATTGATTTTCGTGATCTAAATGCATCTTGCCCAAAGGAAGATTTTTCCCTTCCGATCACAGATATAATGATCGACAACACTTGTGGTTTCGACAGCATGTCCTTCATGGACGAATTCTCAAGTTACAATCAAATCAAGATGTTTTTCGGTGATGAGAAGCATACGTCATTCTGAACGCCAATAGGAGTTTACTACTACACAGTTATGCCCTTTAGTCTAAAAAACACAGGTGCTACATACCAATGAGCTATGAGCACCATTTTTTGTGAACATCTGCGCAAGACGGTCGAATGCTATGTCGATGATATCGCCATCAAGAGTCGCTTCTGAAGTGACCATCTTCGGGATCTAAAGGCTGTCTTTGACCTGATACGTGCGCACTAGCTCAAGATAAACCCAACCAAATCATTCCTAGGAGTCTCCAACGGCAAGTTCTTGGGTTTTGTCATAATATTAAAGGGATTCATATAGACCCTGATAAGACTAAAGCAATCCTTGAGATTCATCCACCGAAGAATCTTAGAGAACTTTGCAGCCTTCAAGGAAGGCTGACATACATCAGAAGATTCATATTAAATCTCTTTGGACGTCGCCATCCATTTACCCAGCTTATGAAGAAGGGAGTTTTCTTTGTCTGGAATGAAGAGTGTTAGCGTGCATTCGACGACATCAAGGAGTATCTCTCAAATCCCCCAGTATTGGTAGCCCCCGTTGTGGGAAGACCCTTATTTCTATACGTAAGTGTGATGGATCACTCTCTCGGTGCTCTACTAGCCCAGAAAAGTGATACAGGTCATGAGCATGTCATCTATTATCTCAGCCGAATGATGGTCGTAGCAGAGCACTGATAGAACCCCGTTGAGAAGGAGTGTCTTGCTCTGGTCTTTGTTATCCCGAAGACTCAATATTATGTAGCCAAAAAATAATCTATGTGATCTCGCGTGTTAACCCTCTTAGGGTTCTCATTACTAAGCCTGGAGCGCTCAACTATCACCTAGCCACATGGGCGATACTATTGTCGCCATACGACATGGTATTTGTTCCACAGAAGTCAGTCAAAGGCCAAGCATTGACCAATTTTCTTGTAGCCCATCCAGTGCCTGAAACCTCGAAGCTCTACGATAAAATTCCAAACGAAGTGGACTCAAATATGACCACATACGAGGCTGTCTGGCGAATGATCTTCGACGATGCTTCAAGAACAGGGCCCAAAGGCAATATCGTCGCTGGGGTCGGGATAGTACTAATTATCCCTATAATTTGCTAATCTACCGCTCTTACTCTCACAGAGCTGTACTCTAACAATGTAGTAGAGTACACCGCTCTCATTATTGGACTTTATCTCACTAAAGAAGTGGGGTGGAATACCTGGAGGCATATGGCGACTCAAAGCTGATCGTCAGTAAAATCCGGGAAGAGTATGAAGTCCGACAAGAGGATTTAATCCTCTACCATCAAGCCGTACTCAGTATAATCACTATTTTCGAGTGCTTCTTTATAGAGCACTTACCCCGACTACAAAATATCGAGGCCGATGGCCTCGTCGGCCTCGCCGCCTCTTTGGTCGTCCCGGTCAATACGCATGAATGGATCACTATGGTCGGCCAAGAACTAGTCTGCCCGAATAACAAAATCAGCATGTACCTGAGCTATTCGGTAGAGACAAATACCAGAAACCAAGATATGAGACTCTCATTCATCGACTACACAATCTATGGGATCCTGCTGGGGACCCAAAGGATGCTACTTCAATCAGAAGACGGTCCCTCCGGTTTTATTATGATACGGGTACTAAGATGTTGTATCGTCGTTCCTATGATAGGCTTCTGCTATGATGCTTATGAAATACGGAGGCAACAAGCACTCCGTGAAGCTCACGACGGTATTTATGGTGCCCATCAGCCCAGGCCTAAGCTTCAGGAATGACTCCAGAGAATGGGCTACTATTGGCCGACAATGGTAGCAGATGCAGTCAACTATACAAGGAAATGTCGAATGTGCCAAATCTATGCAGACTTCATCCACCAGCCCTCAGAATTTCTGCACCCAACAATAGCATCTTGGCCATTTGAAGCGTAGGGAATGGACATTATTGAACCAATTAGTCCACCATAATCTAAAGGATATCAGTTCATCTTGGCTATTACCGACTACTTCTCTAAATGGGCGGAGGTCGTGCCACTTGTTAAAGTAAAGACATTAAACGTGATCAGTTTCGTCAAGCATCACGTTATATACCTCTTTGGCTTGCTATGGAGGATCATCCACGACAATGGTCTGCAGTTTGCAAGCCATACTTTCTACAGGTTTTGTGACATAAACCGAATTTCGAATGTAGCCTCGACTGCTTACAACCCAGCAGCAAATGATCTAGCAGAAGTATTCAACAAGACCATTATTAAGCTACCCAAGAAGGTCATGTCATCCAACAAATGTGACTGGAATGAAAAGCTCGGCGAATGTCTTTGGGCCTATCGTACGATGGTCCGAACACCAACATGCAGTACGCCATTCTCCTTAGTCTACGAGAGCAAGGCAGTCCTCGCTCTCGAGATCAAAATCCTATTACTCCGAGTGGCCATCTCTAACCAGTTAACCGCAGACGACAATTATCGCCGACGACTGTAGGAATTGGAGGCACTCGATGAGAAGCGTTTCCTAGCTCAACTGCGCATTGAGTTATACCAATCACGTCTCTCCGAAGCCTTCAATAAATGGTTCAAGGAAAGAAAATTCCGGGTAGGTGACCTCGTCTTAATAGTAAGAAGACCGATGGTTATGACCCACAAGACGGTCAAAAAATTCCAACCTAAATCGGAGGGGTCGTTCATTGTGGAGTCTATATTCTCCAACAGTGCCTACCGGCTAGCGAAACCAAATAGAGACTTGCTCATAATGCCTATAAATGGAAAGTAGCTTTAAAATTACTATGTCTGAATGAGACTTGAACACCCTATATTCCCAGTAGGACAACTAAGGTGTACAGTGTTTACATTCCCCGTTGTTCATCCCCAGCAAATATATTGCCACAATATGGGATTTTTCTATAAATACCGTAAAAGCTATTATCTGAATTTAGGATACGCAACACATAATGGATCCTCAAAAGCTCTCCAGTTGAGTAACCCTTAATTCTACCTACACTTGCAGGTAGACCATTCAAAAGTTAGTTCCCTTTTTGGGCATTAGTTCACGTCCATATCACCTTTGAACTAGTAACGTAACATTTTTCCCAGTAGGATTTGTCATGTCCATATTGCCTTGGAGTAAACTTCGCTATTTGACTATCGATTATCACGTCCACAGTACCTCTGATATCGGTCGTCATCTAAACTTATCATCGGTATTTGATCCTAAGTACGCCAACGGTGCTAAGTCCACAAAATATATCACATCCATATCACCTCTGATAGGGCTTGTCTCGAATCTATTACTTGCACCCAAGTGCGCAAAAGGTAATAGGTCCACCAAAGATCCCCCATTGGGATGTCCTCAAAAAATACGGTATCATACCATGTCCATATTACCTCTGGTGGAACCTTATTTTCTAACTTATTGTCAGTATCTAGTTTTAGATGCATCATTGATAATAAGTACACTTAACCGAATCATTATAACCTATCACGTCCATATTACCTCTAGTAGCATTATTTGGTTCAACTTATTATCTGTACCCAGTTCTAAGTATACAATAGATAATAAGTCCACAGAATTCTCTTAAAATCTATATCGATGTGACCATTCAAACCAAAGAAAGAAAAGGAATCTCTTCCTCATTAGAAGAAAGAAAAAGCAACAATACAGATCTTAAAGAAGGGGGGATCAAAATCCTCTGAATTATTTATGAACATCGTAAGAGCATGGAGGATGCAGACATTCGAAGTTGTAAACAATTGATGAGAGACTTCTATTTCAACCTACTCTTCCCACTTCTCCAAACCAACAGGACGTCCATCAAACAAAGGACCAAGAAGTTCCTGGAAAAGATCTGCTTTATTTACTTCCACAGGGAACACTTCTTCCTTTTCCTCCATGAAGGACACAAGAGTGGTTGAAGCATGGTCTGAACTAACATCGGCCGGCGAGGAAACAATTTCCTCATTAGTTTTCTTCCTCCTAGAAGCATCATTTGAAGCCATTTTTGTATAAAGGGCTCAAAATTCTCTAGGATTTATAAGAAAAAATTCGACGGTTCGCTTCTTAAAGATGTGTCGGCTTATTTCTCAAGACACGACGGTTCGCTCCTTAAGACATGTCGGTTTATTTCTTAAAACATGACGGTTTGCACAACCGAAAGTATGACTGATGATATTTCACATATTCTTCTCAGAGACTACTACTGATACAATGGGAATGAACGTATCATGCGCATATCAACAAGTTAATGGAGAAAGTTGTCTTACTCACCCAACAAGGCGGAATAGCAAAGCATAAAATCAAGCCAAAATTTTATTGGTGTTGAGCCATGATTACATATGATGAAAATCCAATGCATTCAAGGGTTTTCATTAATATTCAACATCATGAGTACATATGATGAAAATCTAGTTTTAAGGGCTTCTATGAAGTCTCACTGATAAGAACATTTTCTATTAAAGGGGTCCCTCCATGCTATTTTTCTACCAAAGCAGGTGAAGCCGGTAGAGAACTCAATACATTCTGGGTCATCCCTCCATAGTGCAAACCTTAGTATATGAAAAAGAATCCATATTGATGAATAGCAAGAGAGGGGCGGGATCATGCACTCTACGTCTTTACGGGAAGACCGAGGACAGGAATGGCAATTAATCTAAATCTTGTCATAGACACCACAGGCTCCCGCCCGGTAGTAAGTCGCATAAAGGGGAGGAACGCAGCTAGAGTGTTGCATAAACAAGGAACAACTCTATGCAAGATGCAGGATGTTTATCCTCGTCTCTTTGATCAGTTCTTGGTGAACTGCCGCATAATGTTGGCATTCTCTTCGAATGACGGGTTCTATGATATACTTCCATGCTCCATCATGGGCATCATGAAAAGAGGTAAAATATGTATAAAGAAGATATACATCAGTCTCAATGAAGCCTGCAAGAAAATGAACACCTGTCGCATGTCGCTTCCAGGTTGCGGCTATTACTAGGGTCAAACGTCTCTAAGACGCATGATACGGATGATCCCTCATCCCTACGGCCAAGCCAAGGATAGGCTCTGTGCGCATGTCACAGAAGATGCCTCATCCATGTTGCCAAGCTAAGGATAGGCTCTGCGCGCATGCGGCAAGGCTATGTGAAGACTCTGCACATATTTAGGATAATTTTTTGTCACCCTCATATTTTTACTCAAGGGTAGTTTAGTAATTGACATGGGTAATTTTAATTTTAGGATTATTTATATTTAATATTTGTGCATGCATAATTATTTCATTATTGTATTATTTATTTATTCCTAGTTAGAGATTTATTTTAGACTTGTGTAGTGGACCTAACCCCTTTGTTAGTTGCATGAACCAACATTTTGGATGTGTCTAGTTTGAGCCCATGAATTAGGCCCATGGATTAGGAGGTTGGATTAATTAGAGAAACCATTAGACTAGAACCTTCCCTCCCTAATTAATTTCTTCATGAGAGACCCCAAGGGGTATTTGTGACATTTTATATTTCTTGGGGAGAGGGTTACATGGCCGGCCACAAGGAGGAGGAGAGAGAGTGCTCTAATTTCATTTCACCAAATTCCCAAATTCTAGATCTACAATTTTTCTTCTTCCAAATTCCCTCCATTCCCTCATCAATTCTCCACAAATTCTTTACCAATCTCTTTCTAAATTCTTTATTGAGGCTTCTACATCAAGGATCTACAAGAAGGAAGCAAGGAGCAAGGAGGAGGAGGCCAAGATCTACAAGAAGAGGAGCTACTTGGCAATTGGGGACTTTTCATTGTGAATCAATCTCCCAATAGGTACATTTCAGTTTTCCCCTTCTAATAGACTCTAGATCTGAGATTTAACTATGATAAACTAACCCACATGCATAGGCTACCCATAGGAAGTGGTTTTAGGTTCATCGGAGACCTACGGTGGAAGTTATGTCCAATTTGGTGCCAATTTTGGAGAAATTCTGAGATTGACAATAGTGCTTGTTATTGGGTCTAATAGATCTAAATAATATTTGATTTCTTGTTTGTGACTGTTTTCGTGTCCATAATTGGATACGTGTAGGCCGTATCTCGTTAATTTGACGAAATGGGTTGATTTTGGGGGTTTTCCTCCGACACGGGGCCTTGTGCATATCACATTATGACACGGACACATAGATACTCTAATTACTATATGTATTGTTCATAATTAATGTATTAGACTTGCTCGTCTCCTTTAGAATGCGTTTGGTTGTATGTTGGAGCTGTATCGCAAGTGTATCATAGAGAAAGTGTGATATGGGTGCGGTGCACTCGACGTATTTATTGTTTGGTCCTTTTTCCTATACGTGCATGCTTATATATATATATATATATATATATATATATATATATATATATATATATATATATATATATATAATGTATATAATAGTGTATATTGTGTTTGGGTATATGTGTGTGTCTATGTGTGTGTGTGTATATATATATATGTGTTTAAGTGTATGTGTTTGTGTGTGAGTTGTTGTGAGTGGGGGGGGGGAGCACACGGATAGGTGTGCAGCATCCTCATTAGAGCAGGCTCGGGCCTCTGGTTTCAGCAGGGAGCAGCTACAGCAATTCGGGGAGTACCACTACAGCAAGTGAGCACTGAGCAATCGAGAGGGCAGCAGCTACAGCGGGGAGTCGATCACCTGCAGCACTGTGCAGTATCTGTACAGTACTGCCTTCACAGTGCAGTTCTTGTGAATAGCTCAGGGAGTTCAACTGCACAAAAATTCGAAGGAGACATTGCAGTGGACCAGTGCACTGGGAGCTTTGAGCAGTGAGGCTCAGTTCAGCTAATGCAATATCAGTGCAGACTTTCACTATGCAGTATCCTACTGCACAGTATCTGTTTCAGTTGCAACTATGAAGTTCAGCATTGTGATTTAGTGAGGTTTTTACAGTGATATCAGTCCACTGTGGTGCCCGAGCACAGTACCCATAGGTGCCATATTTTAGTATAGTGTTAGTTAGTTGTTAGTTGAGTTATGGGTGATTAGTTAAGTGTTTGAGTTATAGTTTAGGTTTCAGTTTCCAGTTATCAGTAAGATTAGTTAGTTAAGGTATTGTAATACTTCGTTTATATATAGTTAGCTATATGTAGTTACGTATATATATATTTTGTACTAGTTGATATAGTATAGTAGTTAGTTATGTATGCTATTAGTATTCTATGTCGGTGGTTATATACTTCATTATAGTTAGTTTATGGTTTATGTATATCTGTAATAGTTACGATAGTGTTAAGTTGCCTTGTGATACCAAGGTATCACCAAGGTAATGGGTCGATACCCAAGGTATTAAGTTTGGGTACCGAGATAGGTTCGATACGCATTGGTGCAAGGCCAAGGTATCCTATTTGAATTGATTTGATATAGTATTATAATATTTGACTTGAATATATATATAAACCATTATTTTCATATATTAAACTTGCGTATCTTAGGATACGGCTTTTGTATGCCTTTTAGTATCTTAGATTAGGTTTCATAGTGTTTCGACTTAGTGACTTAGTGTTAGACTCTTGCCACCTATATTTTATTGGTTTGACTTAGAAATGGCGTATCGACCTAGAATTGCATCAACTTCTTTTATTTTCATTCTTAAACCTTGTATTAATGCAACGTACCATATATAGGTTGTGTGATACCGGCTTGGGCATTGAGAGACACACCTTGCTCAGGACTTTAGGCGAGTACATTTCTCTAATAGTTTTTAATTCATAATATTGTATATATGCATGTTCTAGAATTGTGTACATTGATTCCGACACAGTGATTTCATGGACTCGTACTATATGGATCCCGTCAGGAGATGTTATCCCCTACCATGTTCAGCGGGTACTCGTGTATATTGTATCTCATCATGTATATTGGGTATTAATGATACTTCATGTTCACATACTGCTCGTGTTCAGTATGCTTATTCGTGTACACCCACCGCTCGTGTTCGGTGGTTATGATATTCGTGTACACCCACTGCTCGTGTTCAGTGGTTATATTTTTGTTCGTAGCATATCGTGATTGGATCCATCGATATTAGTTGGGGATGGGAGAGTAGGAGTTGATTATGTGATCAAAGCCATTGTTACATCGTGTACATTCTGGTTACATACCTCACTTATAATCATCTCACCTGATAATATTCACCCAACTCGATCACATAATAAACTTGTATTCTAAGGCACATTAGTTAGTTTAGATTGCAGTTATTCATCATATTGTTGGTATTCATATTGTTGATCTATATTCTTGTACATTATCTGTATATCTATTGTTCATCATTCATATATTTAGTGATCTTGTATTTTATTTCTATATCTGTTTATATGCTCGATTATGCTATTGAAACTGCTTTCAGAGGTATGTACTTCGCTCCAATCCTGACGGAATATATTTTTCCAGATGACTGGCTTCTAGAGCAGTGTCCCACATTCTACGGGCCGCGGGATGGTATACCTATATAGGATACTCCTATAGACCAGGAGGACTTAGTTGCAGAGCCCGAGGAGGTCTAGATTATATTGTATTGGATTGTATTAGACTATTCTTTTGGTGGATTCACAGTATTGTATTATTATTTCAGATTGTGGATTGTATCTTATTCTTTCCTTCGCTATTCCATTCGTGCATTATTCTTCCTTAGTTTGTTTTGTGATTGAGATTAAATATACTTGTGAGATACCATATTGCTCCTCCGTTTGGAGTTGAGATGATTGACATGTACCATATTATATTGTTGAGGTGTTAGATAGTTAGAATTGACCTAGACAACGTTCTACCGCCAATTCTGCGACGTAGGCTGGGCGTAACCACGTACTCGTTCCCAAATATCCGGGTGCGGGTCGTGACACATTTTTAGTGGTAGTCCATGCAGGTCAAGATAGATATCATAGTGGTGCTCGCCTAGAGTACTGCTTCGAGCCTGCTTTAGGAAATATGATTTAGGCTGAGAGTTTACTCAATCACAACTAGGAAAATTCCAAAATCTGTTTTGCAAATCCTTATCTATTGAATATTGTTTTACTTTGAGTAAAGTTCTGTCCTTCTTTGATGTTATCGTATCATATTCAATATTGATTTCGTATTTCAATCTATCTTCAGGATGCCGCCAAAGACGTGTTCCCAGCGATCAGGTACCGCGACAACATGATCTGCCACTTCATCACCCTTGAGGGAAGCACCCTCAGACGATGGTCCAGCACCTACACTCAGGAGGTCAGCTTCACCGGTCCAGGTGGGCGTATCGACATGAGCTTTCGGAGGTGCTCCACCTCCAGTACCGAGGAGAGGATAGACAGTTTCTGAGGATCTTCCACCTCCACCACCAGTAGTCGATCAGACGCAGATATTCGCGCTCTTCCAACAGATGATGGAGGCACAGCAGCGACAGTCATAGGTTTTGTGATAGAGCATGGAGAACGCTCACCAGATCGCACTTATAGCAGTGGAGAGAGCTACTACAGTCCAGCCACAAACGGCACCATCTCAGTTTATTCCCCATCAGCCGAGGCCGGGTACCATCATCGACTTCAAGAGGATGGGCCCAAAGGACTTCAGAGGCACCGAGGGGATTATCTATGCGGACAAGTGGATCGAGGACATCGAGCGAAACCTGCGGCTGGGGCAGATTCCAGAGGTGCTAAAGATAGAGGCAGCGGGTTGTATGATGTTCGATATTGCCTTGACATGGTTCCGGACAGACCCAAGGATTTCAGTACCAGGACTCTCTTGGGAAGCCTTCAAAGAGCTTTTCAAGAAGAAGTTCTTCCCAGACGTAGCTCTTACATCTTTGGAGAGTCAGTTCCAATACCTCATCCAGGGAGGTTTGTCAGTGGACGAGTATGCGGCAAAGTATTATCGACTAGGTCGCTTCGTGGAGGGTCAGAACCCTAGAGACAGAGAAAGGAAGTTCAGGAAGGGCCTGAACCGGGAGGTCAAACCCCAAACCAACGGAGATCCTTCTGCCGCCTTCGAGGAGATACTCAAACAGACACAGAGAGCAGATGATGACTTAGAGCTTGTCTCTAAGAGGTCGAGGGATACCGGAGGATCCAGCAACAACACGGGTCCAACGAAGAGGCCTTACTTCTAGCAGCAGCACCAGAGGCCTTACCAGCACCAAAGGCAACAGTATCATGGGCCAGTTAGAGCGTCGGCCCAGCAGATGCATCAGATCCAGAGGGCAGCAGTTCCTTTCACTTTCAGCAAGAAGCAAGGATACGGATGAGATACATGCTGGATGAGGCTAGGTCAATGCTTATTCTGTGGATCGAGAGATCATTAGTTGTGGGCTTGTCCCAAAGTCCCAGTTCATCCAACTCAGGGTGGAGGACGGGCACAGAGTGCACCCGCTAGACCACCAGTGGGCCAGCAGAGAGGACCTCTTCCACCACAACAGTAGTGGTTTACCCAGCATCAGCAGCAGAGAGGAGCACTGCGACGGGGGCGAGCTTTTGCCTTGACTATCGCGGATGAGGAGCCGGTTGGCGATGTCATCTCAGGTTCAGTTTATCTCGACTCCTTTCCAGCTCATGTTTTGTTCGATTCTGGTGCTTCTCATAGCTTTGTATCTGTATCTTTTGCTTTGAGGCATCGTCTTGAGTCTGAACCGTTGGCGAGGACTTACAAGATCACGACCGAGGGTGGTATTATCCTGGTCAGTGATGTTTATAAAAACCAGAGAGTTTATTTGGGAGGCCGAGAGCTGAGCGTGTGTTTACTCGTAATGCCACTTCCGAGTTATGATATAGTATTCGGGATGGATTGGTTGAGTAGACATTATGCTAGTATCGATTATCGTGGAGGCAGAGTTTTATTTCAGGCGCCAGGAGAGCTGGAGTTCGAGTTTGTCCGAGGATCAGAGCAGAGCGAAGGCAATTTCTGTGGAGCTTTGGTAGAAGAGCAGGAGCCGCCACAGTTGATTGCAGAGTTCTTGGATGTCTTTTCAGAGGAGTTGCTGGGGTTGCCGCCGGACAGAGATATGGAATTCTCTATAGATTTAGTGCCAGGCACAGAGCCGATCTCTCAACACGTTTATAGAGTAAAAAATAGCGAACTAACAGAGTTGAAGAAGCAGGTGGATGAGTTACAAGACAAGGGCTTTATCCATTTCAGTTCATCACCATGGGGTTCTCCAGTACTTTTTGTACCAAAGAAGGATGGGTCGGTACGTATGTGTATCGACTATAGGGCACTTAATAACCTCACTATCAAGAATAAATACCTGTTGCCACGGATTGATGACTTGTTTGACCAGTTGAGCGGAGCGAAGGTATTCTCTAAGATAGACTTGAGGTCAGGGTACCACTAGGTGAAAGTAAAGAGGAAAGACATCCCGAAGACAGCTTTCAGGACTCGCTATGGGCAGTTCGAGTTCTTGGTGATGCCGTTTGGGTTGACCAATGCCCCGGCGGTATTCATGAACCTGATGAACAAGGTGTTTCATCAGTACCTGGACCAGTTTGTTGTAGTCTTCATTGATAATATTCTGATATATTCGAAGACCTCAGAGGAGCATGAGTAGCACTTGAGGATTATTTTGGAGACCCTCAGGAAGGAGAAGTTGTATGGAAAGTTATCAAAGTGTGAGTTCTTCCTTGATAAGGTTGAATTCCTTGGGCATGTCATTACAAAAGATGGAATCTCAGTGGACCCGAAGAAGATCTCAGCAGTTAAATCGTGGTCTAGCCCGATTTTAAGAGCAGAGATCAGGAGCTTCCTTGGATTAGCAGGCTACTACCGGAGGTTTGTTCATGACTTTTCTAAACTTGTAGAGCCGATGACTAGACTGACCAGGAAGGACATAGAATTCGTTTAGACTAAGGATTGTCAGTCAGCATTTGAGGAGCTGAAGAGGAGATTGACTACAAATCCTATCTTGATACTAACATCTGGAGCAGGAGGATTTTCCATATACAGTGATGCATCAGGGAAGGGTTTGGGTTATGTGTTACAACATCACGGGAAGGTGATTGCCTATGCTTCCAGGTAATTATGCCCGCATGAGAAGAACTACCCTACCCATGATTTGGAGTTGGCAGTGGTTATCTTTGCTCTCAAATTATGGAAACACTATTTATATGGAGAGAGAGTAGAGATCTTCACAGACCATAAGAGCTTAAAGTATGTGTTTACACAGAAAGAGCTCAACATGAGGCAGCGAAGATGGTTGTAGCTGATGAAAGACTTTGACATATCCTTGCAGTACCATCTAGGGAAGGCCAACATAGTCGCGGATACCTTGAGCAGGTATCCCGTAGATATGTGCTTGACGAGAGAGATATTTATTGGCAGATCTTGACAGTTTGGGCATTGAGGTACTAGTTCCTGGAGTCGCAGCACAGATGTGGGGACTTCAGGTTCAGTCGGAGCTGATGGACCGAGTCAGTGCCGGACAGTATGAGGATGAGTCTCTGAGGAGCATCAGAGCACAGGTTCATATTGGGATGGCAGAGGACTTTATCGTCGTAGATGATAGATTATTGCGACACGCTACTAGGTTATGTGTACCGAGAGGAGCATTATGCGAGGAGATTCTGCAGAAGGCGCATCGTTCTCAATACTCTATGCATCCAGGTGCTAACAAGATATATAGAGACATGAGAGAGCATGTATGGTGGTATGGCATGAAGCGGGAGGTAGCTAGCTTTGTGTCCCGATACTTAGTTTGCCAGCAAGTCAAGGCGGAGAGACAGAGGCCAGGAGGATTACTTCAGCCTTTACCCATTTCGGAGTGAAAATAGGAACATGTGACTATGGATTTTGTATCAGAACTTCCGTGTTCTCCGGGAGGGAAAGATGCGATTTGTGTCGTCGTGGATAGGTTGAACAAATTAGCCCACTTTCTGCCATTTAAAGTGGGTACATCTACGGAGAGACTTGCAGATATGTATGTGCGCCAGATTGTTAGATTGTACGGTATTCCAGTAAGCATAGTCTTAAATAGGGATAGTCGCTTCACATCCCACTTCTGGAGGAGTTTACAGGCTATCTTGGGCACTCAACTCAAGTTCAGTACCGCTTATCACCCTCAGACTGACGGACAGTCGGAGAGGACTATTCAGACTCTCGAGGACATGCTACGCACCTGTGTTTTGGATCTTGGAGGTTCTTGGGAGGATCACCTTCACTTGGTAGAGTTTTCATACAATAACAGCTACCAAGCTAGCATTGAGATGTCACCATTCGAGGCGTTGTATGGACGGAAGTGCCGTACTCCGTTGTCCTGGGATGATGTTGGTGATAGAGCTTTATTTGGGCCAGAGATGGTAGTGGATGTAGCAGAGAAGGTGCAGCTTATCAGGGATAGACTTCGTGTGGCACAGGACATGTAGCGACATTGGGTCGATAGCCACCGGAGACCTTTGGAGTTTGAGGTATAGCTTTAGTTTTGTCTTGCTTGTGCTTAATTGTTGTTTGTTAGAGTGCTAAGGTTGTATTTCGTGCTAGGTTAGCGGTCTGGTTTTCTTGAGGATTTCTCCGACACGTGGTATAATTTGTTTCGATGGAGGTGGCAAGCTTATTCCGTGATTAATCGAAACTTTTAGTATTCTTAAGAGGGTTGGTGCAGTCGCTTATAGACTAGACTTACCATCTGCACTGGAGGGAGTGCATAACGTGTTTTATGTGTCGCAGCTGAGATGGTACATGGCAGATCCCAGTCATGTGTTGGATCACTCGAAGATAGAGGTGGGCCCTACTCTTAGCTATCCAAAGCAACCAGTGGAGATTCTGGATCGGAGAGAGAAGATGCTGAGGAACCAGACGATTCCTTTGGTGCGTGTTGCATGGAGGCATCACTCGCCAAGAGAGAGTACCTGGGAGCGAGAGTCCGAGATGCGCGAGCGATATCCATATCTGTTCGAGCCGTGAGGTATAGTCCTTTCTTGCATTGTATTATTTGCTTTTGGTAGTAAGTTTCTTCCTTAATTTCGATGACAAATTTTTTCTAAGGGGGTAGGATTGTCACCCTCACATTTTCACTCAAGGGTAGTTTAGTAATTGACATGGGTAATTTTAATTTTAGGATTATTTGTATTTAATATTTGTGCATGCATGATTATTTAATTATTATATTATTTATTTATTGCTAGTTGTAGATTTGTTTTAGACTTGTGTAGTGGATATAACCCCTTCATTAGTTGCATGAACCAACATTTTGGATGAGTCTAATTTGAGCCCATGAATTAGGCCCATAGATTAGGAGGTTGGATTAATTAGAGAAACCATTAGACTAGAACCTTCCCTCCCTAATTAATTTCTTCATGAGAGGCCCCAAGGGGTATTTGTGATATTTTAAATTGCTTGTGTAGAGGGTTACATGGCCGGCCACAAGGAGGAGGAGAGAGAGTGCTCTCATTTCATTTTACGAAATTCCCAAATTCTAGATTTATAATTTTTCTTCTTCCAAATTACCTCTATTCCCTCATCGATTCTCCCCTAATTCTTCGCCAATCTCTTTCTAAATTCTTTATTGAGGCTTCTAAATCAAGGATATATAAGAAGGAAGCAAGGAGTAAGGAGGAGGAGGCCAAGATCTATAAGGAGAGGAGCTACTTGGCAATTTGGGATTTTTCATTGGAAATCTATCTCCCAATAGGTATATTTCAGTTTTTCCCCTTCTAATAGACTCTAGACCTGAGATTTAACCATGAGAAACTAATCCACATGCATAGGCTACCCATAGGAAGTGGTTTTAGGTTCATCGGAGACCTACGGTGGAAGTTATGTCCAATTTGGTGCCAATTTTGGGAGAATTCCGAGATTGGCACATGTAATGCTTGTCATTGGATTTAATAGATCTACATGACATTTGATTTCTTGTTTGTGACTAGTGTCGTATCCACAATTGGATACGTACATGCCGTATCTCGTCAATTTGACGAAACAGATTAATTTTGGGGGTTTTCCTCCGACACGGGGCCTTGTACATATCACATTGTGACATGGACACATAGATACTCTAATTACTATACTTATTATTCATAATTAATGTATTAGACTTGCTCGTGTCCTTCGGGATGCGTTTGGTTGTGTGTTGGAATCGTATCGCAAGCGTATCATAGAGAAAGTGTGATACGGGTGCGGTGCACTCCACGTGTTTGTTGTTTGGTCCTTTTTCCTATACGTGCATGTGTATTTATATATATATAATATAGTGTATATAATAGTGTATATTGTGTTTGGGTATATGTGTGTGTATATATATATATATATATACACACACACACACACACATACATATTAATCTATATA
This sequence comes from Iris macrosiphon, assembly GCA_036927795.1. NCBI lineage: Eukaryota > Viridiplantae > Streptophyta > Magnoliopsida > Asparagales > Iridaceae > Iris > Iris macrosiphon. The sequence continues at coordinate 57,928,159 of JAYESA010000010.1, forward strand.
CAAACACACACACACACACACACACACACACACACACACACACATATATATATATATATATATATATATATATATATATATATATATATATATGTGTGTGTGTGTGTGTGTGTGTGTGTGTGTGTGTGTTTGTATATATATATATATATATATATATATATATATATATATATATATATGGTGGTGTTATGTATTTAGAGTGTTTGTGTATGAGGGGTGTTATATGTATCTATGTATATAGATAGCTAGATATCTATATGTGTGTACATATATATGTACTTATATATGTAAATGTTTATGTGTTTATATATATATATATATATATATATATATATATATATATATATATATATATATATATATATACTTAGATGTGTTTAAGTGTATGTGTGTTTGTGTGTGAGTTGTTGTGTGTGTGTGGGGGGGGGGGAGCACACGGATAGGTGTGCAGCATCCTCATTAGAGCAGGATCGGGCCTCTGGTTTCAGCAGGGAGTAGCTACAGCAATTCGGGGAGTACCACTACAACAAGTGAGCACTGAGCAATCGAGAGGGCAGCAGCTACAGCGGGGAGTCGAGCACCTGCAACACTGTGCAGTATCTGCACAGTACTGCCTTCACAGTGTAGTTCCTGTGAGCAGCTCAGGGAGTTCAACTACACAGAAATTTGAAGGAGACAGTGCAGTAGACCAGTGGACTGGGAGCTTTGAGCAGTGAGGCTCAGTTCAGCCAATGCAATATCAGTGCAGACTTTCACTGTGCAGTATCCTACTGCATAGTATCAGTTTTAGTTGCAACTGTGAAGTTCAGCATTATGATTTAGTGAGTTTTTCACAGTGATATCAGTCCACTGTGGTGCCCGAGCACAGTAACCATAGGTGCCATATTTTAGTATAGTGTTAGTTAGTTGTTAGTTGTGTTGTGGGTGATTAGTTAAGTGTTTGAGTTATAGTTTAGGTTTCAGTTTCCAGTTATCAGTAGGATTAGTTAGTTAAGGTATTGTAATACTTCGTTTATATATAGTTAGCTATATGTAGTTATGTATATATATATATTGTATTAGTTGATATAGTATAGTAATTAGTTATGTATGCTATTAGTATTCTATGTCGGTGGTTAGATACTTTATCATAGTTAGTTTATGGTTTATGTATATCTGTATTAGTTACTATAGTGTTGAGTTGCCTTGGGATACCAAGGTATCACCAAGGTATTGGGTAGATACCCAAGGTATTGATTTTGGGTACCGAGATAGGTTCGATATGCATTGGTGCAAGGCCAAGGTATCCTATTTCAATTGATCAGGAATAATAATACTCTTTTTCGAGTAACAATATTCTGGTCGAAATTAGTTTTTGGCGCCAACTCCTTCCAATTATTGAGCAATTTCGACAAAAAAACACTTTTTCGATTGCGTTTTATACGTCGAAAATAATATGCATTTTTTTCGATCGCGCTTTATGCGTCGTAAATTATATGGACAAGAATATGATTATTATTTTCGACAATGTCTACTTGGTTTCGAAAATAGTAAACTACTTTCGATGACATAAAAAAAAATCCTTGGAAAAAACCTATACCTTCACCGACAATATCTATGATCCGTCGTAAATACAAATTTATTTTCAACAAAATCTAGTATTTCTCATAAATAAATTATTATTTACGAACAACTATAATTGCCCTCGCAATTAGGCCACTATTTACGACGGGGCATAGTTGTCCTCAGAAATAATAATACTCGTTGCCGAGAAAAAAATATTTTTGTCGAAAATAGTTTTGGAGCCAACAACTCCCTCTAATTATTGAGTAATTCTGACACATAAATAGCTCTTTTTCGAGCGCGGTTTATGCGTTGAAAATAATATGAACTTTTATGAGATAATCTCGATAGGACAAATATTGGTGGTCGTAAATGCTCCTTTTTCCGAGAACCCTCGTAAAAGTTCCTCGCAAATGAGGTTTTTTTGTAGTGTAATGGTTCTGACGAGGATATGGGAAAGATACAACTGTATCGTTACAGCCAACCAGCCAAAAATATTTTGCAAGTGATGGGCTACAATTTAAAATCTAGTTTGGGACTAAACTATGGAAAAGGCAGACGGACTCCTATACGTCACCTCTCTCCAAAAGGTAAGCCAAAAATATACTACCAACGGACTGGTCGTGGTTTGGGATATGTTACACCACCAACAAGTCCTGAATCAGAAGAAGAGACGCATCATCATTCCTCTTACTTATCATTATGGGATCCTGACGAAAGCATGGGTGACATATTCAAACAGATTTTTTTTGTAAATATGGTGTCAACTACCCCAGATGATAAAGACGATGAACTATTGGAACCATTCGAGAACGATCCATGGGCACAATAAATGGATAATGGGAACTTCGATTTGAGCAACGTGAACCACCTATAGAGGATGAAATAGTCCAAATTGATATAGGAGAAGAATCTTTCCCAAGACCAATCTTCATTAGCAAGAGTCTTCCTGAAGAAGATCAACACGCTTTACTCCAGCTAATAAAGGAGTATATCGATGTCTTCGCCTGGAGTTACGAGGATATGCTTGGTCTAAATCCTCAAATAGCCACACACAAGCTCAATATTCTTCCTAATGCTAAACCGGTAAAACAGCAACAACGACGATTCTGTCTGGATATAATAGATGCAATTGAAGCAGAAGTCAAGAAACTCATAGCATGTGACTTCGTTCGAGAAGAGCAACATCGTGACTGGGTAGCCAATATCATTCCAGTCATGATGAAGAATGAAAAGGTTCGGGTCTGCGTAGATTATGGAGATCAGAACTTGGCCTGCCCAAAAGATAAATTTTATCTTCCTATCACAGATGTCATGATCGATAATACATGTGGCTTTGAACATATGTCCTTCATGGATGGATTCTCAGGGTACAATTAAATCAAGATATCGCCTGATGATTAAAAATATACCTCTTTCTGTACACCATTGGGAGTTTACTGTTATACAGTCATGCCCTTCGGCTTGAAGAATGCGGGTGCAACGTATCAACGAGATATGAGTATAATTTTCTAGAAGCATTTACGAAAAATGGTAGAATGCTATATAGATGACATTGATGTCAAGAGTCGCTACAAAGATGATCACCTTCAAGATTTAAAGAGTGTGTTCGAATTAATGCGCCACCACTAGTTGAAGATGAATCCAACTAAATCCTTTCTGGGACTCTCCAGTGGCAAGTTCCTTGAATTTGTTATAACTTCCAAAGATATTTACATTGACCCCGATAAAATCAAAGTTATACTTGAAATGCAGCCTCCATGTAATCTCAAAGAACTTTGTGGTCGGCAAGGTCGTTTGGCATACATTGGGAGATTCATCTCCAATCTCTCGGGACGATGTCGATCATTCACTTAGTTAATGAAGAAAGACGTATCCTTTGTCTGGAACGAAGTATGTCAATAAGTATTCGACGACATTAAACGATATTTAACAAATTCGGTTCTGGTATCTCCGATCATAGGAAAACTCTTTTTGATTTATGTTCGAGCAGTGGATCACTCCTTAGGAGTTCTTCATGCACAAAAGAGTAACGAAGGCCATGAACAGGCAATATATTATATCTGTCACATGATGGTCAGCGCTGAACATTGATATAATCTGGTAGAAAAATAATGCCTCGCCTTGATATTTTCTATTCAGAAGATACGACATTACGTGTCAGGTCAAACCATTCATGTCATATCCAGAGTAAATTTCCTCTAGGTATTGATGACCAAGTCTAGCATATTCAATTCTCGGTTAGCTACATGGACAATGTTGTTATCACCTTATGACATGGTATATGTCTTGCAAAAAGTAGTGAAGGGTCAAGCGCTAACTGATTTTCTGGCAGCTCATCATGTATCAAAAACTTATAAATTATACAATGACATCCCAGATGAAGTCTTAGAGTCTAATATAAAAATGGAAGATGACACCTGGCAACTATTCTTTGACGGCGCATCAAGAATAGGACCCAAAGGCAACATAGTATAGTATCTCCTGACAAACTACTCATTCATCGAGCATATTCTCTCAGTGAACCATGTTCTAATAATGTGGCAGAATACAATACTCTACTCATCGGTCTCCAATTAGCCAAAGAATTGGACATAGAATATCTTGAAGCCTACAGAGATTCCAAACTAATAGTCAATCAGATCAGGGGAGATTATGAGGCTCAGCATGAAGACTTCATCCCTTATCATCAAGCGATAATCGAACTGGCTTTTACTTTCAAAGGATTCTTCATCGAGCATGTGCCTCGGTTACAGAATATGGAAGCGGATGCTTTGGTCGGCCTAGCATCATCATTGGCCATTCCCCTAATGAGACGACACTCAATTATGATAACAGGACAAAAATTGTTCTACATAAAAAATAACTTTTACATTGAATAGAGTTACATCATAACTTCAACCTCCATAGATAAAGATTGGAGAGACCATTTTATAGACTACGCTGCTTACAGAATTCTTCTAAAAGATTTGAAAGAATCCACTTCTATTAAAAGATGCTCATTTCGATTCTACTATGAAGCCTCGTCCAAAATATTATATCGTCGTTCTTACGAGGGATTTTTGCTACGTTGTCTTTCTAATCCTGAAGCGAGATAATTATTTCGTGAAGCTCATGATGGCATTATTGGAGCACATCAGCCAGATCCTAAATTACAAGATCGCCTCAGGAGAATAGGTTATTATTGGCCCACCATGGTGGCAGATACCGTAGATTACGCTCGTAAGTGCAATTTATGCCAAATTTATGCTAATTTTATCCACCAGCCAGCAGATTTCTTATACCCTACAGCTGTCTTCTAGCCTTCTGAAGCATAGGAAATAGATATTATTGGTCCGATTGCCTATATTCTTCTAGAGGATATCGGTTTATACTTGCAATAACCGATTACTTTTCCAAATGGACAGAAGCAGTCCCGCTCATCGAAATTAAGACGTCCAACGTAATTAAATTTGTCAAACACCATGTTATCTATCATTTCGGTATTTCCCGGAGGATAATACATGACAATGGGCCATAATTTGCCAGTCAAAATATTTATCGGTTCTGTGATAAGAATCTAATCCAGAATGTAGTATCTACGGCCTATAATCCAGCAGCCAACGGCTTAGCAGAAGCCTTCAACAAGACCATAATTAAACTCCTTAAAAAGTTTGTCTTATCCAACAAATGCGATTGGAATAAGAAACTCGGGGAGTGTTTATGGGCTTATCGTACAACAGTTCAAACTCCAACCAGTTGTACACTATTCTCTGTGGTCTAAGGATGTGAAGCAGTTCTTTCGCTCAAAATCCAGATACCTTCTCTCAGAATAGCTATTTCTAATGAGCTAACTGTAGAGAATAATGATGATTATGCCTACAAGGATTAGAAGCATTGGATGAAAAGCGTCTACACATTCAATAGCATATTGAACTATACCAAGCACGCATGTCCAGAGCTTTTATCGAAAAGTCAAGAAAAGGATATTCTAGGTCAGTGAATTGGTCCTTTCAGTGAGGAGACCTATGATCACAAACCATAAGAGCAAAGGCAAATTCAAAGATAAATGGGAAGGTCCTTATGTGGTGGAGACAGTATTCTCCAACGGAGACTGCACGCTCGCTAAGCCTAATAGAGATTTAATAATGATGCCTATCAATGACAAATTCCTCAAGAAGTATTATGTCTAAGCACAACATATTCTTCTCCATCTCCAGCAGATTAAAATAAAATATATAGGAAATATATTTTATTTAATCCCCAAAAAATTATACCCTACACGGCCTCTCGAACTATTACCTATATTCATTTTTGAATAAGAAATGGGTAATGGGTCCTCAAAGTTCCCCAGCAAGACAATACTCAGATCCAACGGAACACTCTCATTGAGATCATCTAATCAATTATCTCCAACAAAAATGTTCCATTCTTAAAGCCCAGTTGTTTTAAGGATATTCTATTCCTAATCCCCAGTTGGGTCAGGAATAATATGATAGGTTTATTCACCAGTCAATAAATGTAATGTGATTCATGCCCATATTACCTCTGAATATATCTCATTTATTATCTACTAAAGAGAAGATAATAGTTCGCCCTTGAAGTACTCTTTCTTCTCTTCTCCGGTGGAGTAAAATAGTGAGCTATCATGTTCATATCACCTCTGATAGTATTACATCCTGTAAAATTTATCATTTGTACTCAGCATGAGTATGTCTTGAGTGATAAATCTACCAAATTTTACAATAGAGTTATTATGTCATGTCCATAGTACCTCTGAGAAGATATATATTCAATGGATCTCGATTTGAAAGTATTATTAAGGTAAAATAAAATTTCTTTATTGATAGAAAATGAGGAAAGGACAATACAAATGCTTAAGAAGAGGATGGGTCAAAATCTTCTGAGTTGTTCATAAATATCGTAAGAGCATGCAAAATATGGACGTCTGACGATGCAAGCAGTCAACGTAGGACGTCTGTTTTGGCTGGTCTTCTTATTTTTCTGAATCAATAGAAGGATGAAGGGAATCAACGATCTCATTCTAGAGTGGGGGAAGTCCATCCAGAGGTGATGTGGGAGCAGTAGAGACACAACCAGAGTTAGCTATAATGGGTGGAAGAATAGCCAATTTATCAGACTTTCTTTGCTCCTTCAGAGACTCGTTCTAGGAAGCCATCAGCATATTTGAATGAAGAATGTTGAATTTAGTAGCCGACTCTTATTTATAAGAAGTGGGGACGACGGTTCAAATTTCTCCACATGATTTATCAAGGGTGCAACGATTTATTCCCCAAGCGAAGAGCAGAATGTAAAATATAAAACCATTTTGTATGTTGGTCCGAGTATTATCATGTGCGCGCATTTTTTTGATTGACATAAATTATTGCATAATTCGCATGACCAGACAATTTGCAAAAATGTGCGTGACAAACCGCATAGTGCGCACAAAATTCAGTTTTCTCTGAATGCATATTTATGCACGTATCAGTAGGATGACAAGGGAAAGGCCACATGTTCAATCTTTTCTGGTATATGTCGACCAAAGTCTTCAGTTAGCAACACACATACAGCACAATGAAGTCAAAGCTGAGATTTTATTGAGCTTAATTATGATTACATATGATGGAGATCTATCACACCTAGATTTTTATTCTAAAAATAATTATTATATATATGAAAATCTATTACACCCAAATTTTCATATGATGGGGATTTATCATAGAGACATCCCCATCTCGGTGTCTCGTCTGCTCCCGATGCGGAGGAATATAGGCACAGAAGAAATGGGCTCCCAAGTGCAAACTACGTTACATGTAGAAAAAATCTACGTTGTGGGCGAGGAAGCTATACAAGACTTGGCATGTTTAAATTAGCACGGTCTTATTTCTGTCGGATTCGATGGAAGACATGGCAAGCCAAACGGAAGCTGTTCCGCTATCGCCATCCAACGCCACCGCTAGAAGTCCCGATTGGGATTCCAATCCCAACCCTATAATCAGCACAGGGACCATGTTAAGGGAGTAATTCCAGCGATCTAGGTTTAAAGACAACAAATACTCTTCTGGGTAATTCATCGTTTAATACGAACGACGAAGCCTATGATATTCTTCTATGCTCCATCACACAAAGAGCTTGGCAGCAATAATCTCCAAATGAGCCTCTTACCCATCGTTGAGAAGCATCTCCTTTTGCATCTTCTCGATAGACAGCAAAGCCAATAGAGCCATACTGTTACATTCATCTTCGCAGGCTCATATTTAACAGTGTCCATGCTCAAGTCTCACAGCAAGAAAGAGATAAGTCTGGGAATATTGGTAAAATTTTACTCCTATTTAAAGGAGAAGGCACACCAAAGTCAGCATAGTTCTCAAAAATTGCTCCTGAAAAGTCGCCTACGTCTCCCAAAAGACCACGTCAAAACCAAAAGTAAGCCAAAGATACGTGCATGTCAGGCACTTCAACAAATCTGTTGGATTTCTGCCCAGAGTGCGCGTACAAACATGTCAAAACTTTTCTGCTCCAAATTTAAAGTATTTTGAATTCATTTGAACGAATTCAAAAACTTTGAAGGGGGGCTTCTAGAAGAATAAAAAGTGCGTCTCAGATTGATAGCACAGTTTTCTATTAATAAATCCAACAATGGAAAGATGGCACACTTTCTATCTGTTTGGCGCACTTTTTACTTATTTCAGAAGAAGGACGTGCACTTTCTTAAGTGCTCAATACTTTGACACACTTTTGAAAGATGGCGCACTTTCTTAGTGTTATGAAAGTTGGCGCACAAACGATCTTCTCTCTCTCAGCATTTAATGTAGCAGATTGACAGATGCAGAAATCGAAGAGTCAGAAGTCATCATTACAGCTAAGCTGCGGCATGCAGATCCAGGTTATCGTTTAGCGACCCAGCTGCTATGCTAACTTCTTTAAAAGTGCGTCGTTGCTCCAACTTCTTCAAAAGTGTGCTGCTGTGCCAACTTCTTCAAAAGTGCGCAGCTGTGCCAACTTCTTCCAAAGTGTGTCGTTGTGCCAACTTCTTCAAAAGTGCTCCATTGTGCCAACTTCTTCTAAAGTGCGTCGTTGTGCCAATTTTTTCTAAAGTACGTCGCTATGCCAATACCTTCAATAATGCGCCGATGTGCCAATCTTACCAAAAATGCGTCAGTCTCCAGACAACTTCTAAAGTGCGCATATTATCCTAACCGACAGTGAGCAGTTATGAGTATGTGTCTTACAAGCCATATTTCTCGTAAAAAGTGTACAAATAATTGTCCCCACTGCTTATACTTTCCTCGTATAAGAAGCTACGTATCAAGCAGACAGTAAGTTGTGCACCCACTCATTCAGAACGTGCGGTGTTAGTCCACCAAAAATGCGCACACAATGGTAAAATAATATTGACTGTCCAAAGTGCATACACACTCTCATAACCATTCCTAAACTCTATAAATACACCTAGGAGGGGTACACACAGACAAATAGAGAGAAAGGGACTAGAATTTTTAAGTCTTTGAAATTCAAGAACCGAGTGAGAGAAATAGAAGCTTCTTGTACCATTGTTGCCAAAGCTTTCTTATTGGCCAACTCTCCAAGTTGTTCACACCATTTTCTATATTTCTTTGTCGTCATATGCAGTTCTTTGTTGGCGTGTGCATTTATTCGTCATCGAGTGGTCCAAAAAGTAAAGTGATCGTCCGCATATCAGATCTATATAACTATACTTTTTCAGAATCAATTGTACTTAGATTCCTGTTTAGGACCTTTTTTTTACTTTTCTTTCTTTTTAATAGTTTGTAACACTAAAGTTTTGTATAAACTTTTTCTCGCAAACAGCCTCCACTGATAATCCCGCAATACATCGTGCCTATAAGCACGTCCCACTTGTTTCCCCAAGGACAAAGCCGTACCCGGTGCCCCGGGTCCAGATCGAGGAAACTTACTACTTGTGCATAAGTTGTCCATGACCATGCAACGTATATGCAAATAAAATCTTAAGCATAATTACATGGTACAAGAATATACATAAATGATCTTTCGATCATGCTCATGAATTCAATATTCTTATTTCTCATATGGGTTGGTGACCCATAGGTCCCAACATACTTTTATCTTACTTTCTTCATGGGGACTTATCAGTCCATACTTTCTTCCTTGCGTAATTCCATTCTCGGTGTTAAAAGCAAATAAAACTGATTGCACCATATTACTTCTTTTTTATGTAAAACTTACTTTATAGCATTCTTGTATTGATAATACTAACAGTTATCATTCATGTGTTTCTTGGTTTACAACAGCATTGAACATAAGGCATTACTATCTTTATATGGACTAGAGCAATATTTAGAAATGTAATACAATAAGGCAACACTAACATTCATTCATTCATTTTATTAGGGCATGAAGGAGTAGGGAAGAAGGACAGATCCACTCACTTATACAAATATCGTTTTCATGCCATGATCCCATATTCGCCTACGATCCCTCAAGAATGATCTGACATGATGCACAATCGTCTAACTTGGCATAATCATACCCTCGAACCATGCTCCATAAATATCCCATCCAGCCAAGCTAAGTAAGATTGCATCATCATACCAAGCATCTTGATTTTCTGCACAACTTGTATCCCCTCTGTCTGATCCATCTATAATTCCAGCGTAATGCCTTTCTGTAGAGCTTGGGATTACATAATATACCACTCAGAAAAAATTTCATCCTCGAAACTTAAATAAATAACTCAATTCTTTATATCACTTAAGTCACCCAACGAAGATGTTCTACGCCAGTTGTAGTTCATATCCCATTTCAATCTTTTATTAATATGCTCATTCATGAATCTCGTATACTTATGCATTTAATTCCACCATCTTTTTTCTTTCCAAATAATTTGTTTATGTTCCACAGTTCCCCAATATTCTCCCGCAGCTTATTTGAATTTCGTTCACCACTTCGCCTGGATCGTACATATGTTTCAGGCATCTCCAAAATATAATGCACTCAACCAATGCTAATGGTTAGATAAATCAATAGATGTAACTTTATTCCTCAATACTGATCACTTAATAATTTTGGCCAAGATATTCTCTAACATTAATTTCCCATAACTCCAAGTTTTTGCAACATTACTCGGTTAATCCCATCGGTATCCTTCCAACACATTGTAATCAAATTTTGGTCTAAGCACTTCTTAATATTCACCATCATCCTTCCGGTCTTAACATATGCATAATTCTTTTACCTCGTTCATAGTGTTTCTCCATATAACTAGTTGCCACAATCGCTATCTTATAATGCATCAAATATAAAATTCTCAGGGACTGCCCAGATTAGGCTACTAGCTCAAGAACGATAATTAAGTATTCCCAACAAAATTGATCGTAACTTAATTTTCATCAATTCGTATTGCAATATTCAGTCTTCCAATGTCAATTATGTCTTTCCCATCTCTTATGAATAATTTTATGTATCGTCACATTGTTTCGATATAGCCAACTTTTGTCAATTGCATTAAGACTATCTCCGGTCTTCTCTTTATTGTGACCCCAAGTATATTTATAGTCGTCCCAAAATTTTTCTCAATATTAAATTTCTTTCATTCAAACTTCTAGCAACTTTTTCCAACATTATTAGCATCAATTTCTAATGAATCCAGAGTTCCCTTTGATCGTATCAATATCTATGCTACAAAATTCTTTATAGTTTAATGATCATAATTCGTCTAGTGCAACAGGCGCATTAGCCACATCATATATCAAGTTTCTCTTACCAATGTATGAAATTTCCATCCAATTTTTTTAGCTATGATTACCATCTTTTATCTAAATTTATTCTTCATCTCGACTTGATTCTAACATAATATATTCTAAGATAATCTATCCAACCGAACCCACTATTGATTTTCTATTCCAATCGAGGCAATCAAATCCTTCTTTAATAATCATCAATTTCCAAATTTGCTCACACAATATTTTAACCATTCCAACCCGACCTGCTATTCTGAAATACTGATTCCCAATTCCCGCAACCAACTATCCAACACAGGCTACACACAGGCTGACTCGCAATCCACTCTTCCACTCTCACGATGCTATATTACCTATGCAACATCAATAGGGTAATCCTATGGGTCTCCGACAACCATTACTCTTCGGTCAAGTCTCTATGGTTAGCTATACCGATAGCTAAATCTAGTGTTCATAGGCAACTCATTTTATGCTAGACAGCTGATAGGGACCATACTCATCTTTATTCTTAGGGATAACCGTAATCCGACCAATCTAAGGGACTTATACCCAACTCAACCCATAATGCGCTACCAATGCCCAATCCACTATAAGGAAATGTCCGACAATTTAGGTCAGGTCTTATCTACCCATGGTCAATTTCTTAAGGGTCTACCTCAAATAAAAGTTTATTCTAGACTTACCCCAACCCGACAAGGTCAATCTAGAATATCTGTTCAATTCCCTTATCCATCAAGTAAATCGCAGATGATCAAAATATGAATTGCTTTAACATATTGTTTTATTTCTGATTTCATAGCCATACTCTAGTTGTATCTTTATAACAGTCTCGAGTTCTCATACATTCAATTATCTATGGGACATGCAACCAATCCAAAACTCAAATTTCAATCGATCATTTATACTCGTATATTGTTCATGATCCTTGCTCTCAATTTATTTTTATTCATATTTCGTATTCGTGTGTTTAGGTTCATCCAAATGATTTATAACTAATAATATCACTCAATCAATATCTTAAAGATATCTTTCTTCCGATTTATTCCATCAAACTTACTTCTGCCAATTTTATTTCGATAGGGTCAACTTTTGTTTGCATAAACCATCAACTTAATTGCGTCACCTCATCAATGTCTCATAGAATTCCATCTAACTAAGCCATATTTGATAGTTATTCATGTGTTTACTATATCGGTCATACCCCCATTGTAGAGATCGCCCCCAATTTAAAATTTAAATAATTATATCTGTCATCCAATTGTCATCAAAACGACTAAGTTTTCAGCCGACCAACTTTTATCAATACGGTAAAAAATTTCAATCGAAAGTATCTATCCCAACTTGTTATATATCAAGCTTTATTTGTATTTCATTCGACAAGTCCTCATAAAGAACTTCCATATGATACTAAGTAATAAGGGTCATCGATTTATCATTTCCAATCCTTCAAGTTCATATGCTGACTAAGTATTATCCACCAATTGATAACTCTATGTATTCCCACTGTACAGCTGTTATCCTTTTTAGTTAGACCTGTAGTAAATGCTACACACCTAAGGTCAAAGGGAACAGTTTCCCACATACTCTATCCAACTATAAATAAGTTTTCGAGAACTTCCAACTTAGGCAACCAAAGATTTTAACCCGCTTGTGACTTCCCAATCATTTCCAACCATTCCCATTTGATACATGATCCAACTTACTTATCGATAGTAACATTCGATCATTTGAGGCTAAATTTGAAACTTTCACCCAGCTGATTCAAGTCACTGTCTAAATGTATAATCTATCACGTTGTTCCCAGCTAAGGCATCCATCTTATACTTCTCACTCCCTTGCTACCCAATATAATATTAAGCCATCGAGGGTCTACTATTGATACTCAAACCAAAATACCCAAGGGACACTCACATCATATTAGCACACGGCATCGATCCCGACTAAGTTTCGACACTACCCCATTCTTACTGGTAGGCTCAATACTGTCACTTATGGAAGGGTCATACACAAGCATCACTAAGAGGGTAGAGATATATACCACTCAAATACTAAGCCATTCTTGACAATCATTATGTCCTTACACTAATCCAACATCCATTCTGTACCACCTTCACATGGTAGCATTGCCAACTGCAACATGATTCTCAACACTCAGGTATAAAACAAAATCTCGCCATCACACATGAATCAACTTAGCATTACTGTTGATTTCCTCTATTAAAATTACTCATGAATATTTACAGTGATTATATCACACACATTGATTCTCTTTATTCCCACTTGCAATTGATTAATCACAAGTTATTCTTCTATGGCATCGAATCATTGTTGGGTTCTTAGTATCTTTTACCATTCAAGAATCACAACTTAGGACAATTAAAATATTTTGGCTTATTGTATGGAACATTCAGTGAGTGTAGCCAAGCGGTCAAATATTCTCGATTACTGAAGCATATTCGAACAATAGCGGAAGAAACACACAACGATCGTAGATGCAAATTTAATAATCACAGAAGCAACTTTGAATACTCACAGAAAATAACTTTGGATACGTACTGAGGCAACTGTGACTATTCCCAGAAGAGACTTTAAATAGTCACCGAAGCAAGTTTGAGTATCCGCAGAGGCATCTTTGAGTAATCGTTAAAGCAACTTTTGATTTAGAATTTGCCAAGTCCAAGGATGCGTAACCTGGCTCTGATACCAATTTGTCACTCCCCGATTCCGAAGAATCGAAGGTAGCCACAGACGTGATATCGTACAAGTCTAGAATGCACTTGTACAAAGCAAGAAGATAGACAAGTCATGGTATTGCTTAGAAATATCGATATAGAAGTGGAAAGTAAGCAGACAAATTGAAGACACAATGAATATAATAAAAAGCTTCTTTTTATTGATAATGATAATTGAGTACAAGGCTTACAACAGATTACAAAGCTTCTCAATTACAACTGATACTTGGTCACTTAGCTTACATTATTTGCCGTCTTGGCTTACAATCTCACTAGTATAAATGAATAACATTGTTACATACATTATGCCCCTTATAACAGAAGATGCCTCCAATGGAAGAAGAGCTTATGCGCACCCCAATAATGCTTCGATGTCTCAGAATAGTTCTAGCCACTCCCCTAAGCTGAGTACCTAGGGATGCCCACAAATGTGGGTATGTACATATCGCGTACTAGTGAGCAGAAACTAGTCCACTCGCCTAAACCAATACTAAGTAATCATGTGAGAAGCATGCACATTCATTTAGTTATCTTTCTATAAGGTATAGAAGCATAAAAATGCACTTCCTGAAGACGGCACCATTTTCTACAAATAAACTTAGTAGTGGAAGAATACAGCACTTTCTATTTGTTTCAAAGGTTGACGCACTTTCAAGCTGCTTTCGTCAACAAAGACATGCACACAAATCTCATGTCTGCTTTCCCCCCAAATATTAAATATAATAAATCTGACAGACTAGAACAACAGCCGAGAAGTCAGAAGTCATCATTACAGCTGACCTGCGGCACGCAGACCTAAGTTGTCATTTAATGACCAATACGAACCAATCTTTTCAAAGTGCGCTCGTCTACTTCCTCAAAAGTGCGCCATCATGGCTACTTCCTCAAAAGTGCGCCATTACGGCTACTTCCTTAAAAGTGCTCCATCATGGCTACTTCCTCGAAAGTGCGCCATTACGGGTACTTCCTCAAAAGTGCGCTATCATGGCTACTTTATCAAAAGTGCGCCATCACGGCCAATTTCCTCAAAAGTGCGCCATTACGGTTACTTCTTTAAAAGTGCGTCCATATGAACAATTTTATCAAAAGTGCGCCAGTCACCAGACCACTTCTAAACTGTGTCTACGATCCTAACTGACAAAGAGAAGTTACGATTACATGTCATATATCACATATTTCTCATGAAACGTGCACAAATAACTGTCCCATGACCTTTGCTTTCCTCGTATAAGAAGCCACGTGTCTAGCAGGCAGCAATTTGTGCACTATCAAAAGTGCGTACATACTGTCATAACTGCTCTAAAATCTTATTAATATAGGATTATTGTGTACATTACAAGGGAAAATTTTAAGGCTTTGAAGTTCAAGAACACAAGGAGAGAAATAGAAGTTTGTCGTATCGTTGTTTCCAAAGCTTTCTCATTGCCTAACTCTTCAAGTTATTCACAGCACCCTTGTATTTTTTCATCGTCGTGTGGTCCAAGGAGTAAAGTGATCATCCGTAGATCAGATCTCTATAACTATACTTCTCCAGAATCAATTGCACGTAGATTCTTGTCTAGGATCTTTTGTACTCTTCTTTCTTTTAATAGTTTGTAAGACAACGTTCGTACAACTTTTGTTCATCGCAAACAAAATGGTGACACTGCTGTGGACGACTTTCTCCTCTGACGAAAAAATGATAGCCCAAAGCGACGCTGCATCGGTCGGCTCGATGTAGAAGACCTTGGTCATGAAGTTCGACCAATAAGTATACGAAGGAATGCTTCATTATGGGGGTAGTGCTCGCCCCACATCCTCACTTAAGTCAAGGAAGACCCATAAAGTATGGGTGCCCAAGCCTCGTCATACATATCCCGAAGTTGTTGTCAACAAGGGAAAAAATATTCTTGTTTGATGATAAACAAAAGAAATGGGACTAGGTTTATACGAAACCCTTTCTTTGTTTACAAACAAAAAAAAGAGTACAATTAATCATATACGAGGATGTTAAGTACAAAAAAATGATTCTGGGAAAAAATGCTATAGGAGTCTGATCTGCGGTCGATCACTTTGTCCCTTGGACCACACGATGATGAAGAAGTGCTGTAGAAGAAGAAGAAGCTTCAAAGGTTGCAGGAGGGATTGAACTCTCGTTGCCAAAGTTATCAATCAACACTCTCTGTCTATACTCTCTCTGATCTTTCCTTTCCTTTGATCCTCGATCGATGCCCCTTTTTTTCTGTGACCAGAAGTCTCTATATATAGAGGTCGGTCACAATAACTGTCCAGTTGGCATAGAAGCCAAACTGTGGAGAAGGTGGCATCTTTTATGCGGCGGTTATAATAAATGCTACCTACGTTTGAATGATCCTCTGAATCTGCGTATGATACGTGTCCCATTATAAGGTAACGCGTATAACTGCTTCTCGAAGATCACGGCATGCAAGCCACGTAGATAACTGTCCCTTGCGTAAAGATAGTTGGCATAAAAATCAGATAACTGTCTTGTTGGCGTGGAAGCCAAATAGCTGTCTTGTTGGCGTAGAAGCCAAATAGCTGTCTTGTTGGCGTAGAAGCCAAATAGCTGTCTTGTTGGCGTAAAAGCCAAAATATCTGTCTTGTTGGCCTAAAAGCCAAAATATGAAGAACTTGAGGATGCATGAGTAATAGATAACCAGCGTAAAATAGCCAATTATCCATCATGACTGAGGTCTTGAGCGTATTCTGGGCCAAATAGCCTTATCACGTACCTTTGCAAATATAGCCTGAGTTGGCGTATTTCGAGAAGATAGCATACGGCGTACTCCTATAGTTGAAAATAGCCTGGTTGGCGTAAAATGCAAGGATGGTGATGTGAGCGTATTAGTCGCAGTCTTAGCTTCCCTAGTCATGACAAAATTATAAAGAATAGAATCAAATCTCGTGCATTTAATGCAGAGATATGCCTCAATCTCGTGCATTAAATGCCGAGATATGCCTCGAGCTCTGTACGAGAAACAACTTTTGATGTGGCATCTGGTTTTGTCTCTTCTTGAGCGTAAAAGCTCATTTTTGCCCATGTAGAATAGGCAGCGTATTCCTTGAATGCGTAAAAGCGACTTGTATCAAGAATAAGTCACTAAACGACAGTCTGGGTCTCTGTGCAAAATCATCATCACAGCCGTCCTCTCGGTCGTCGTGCAGTACTTTTTGTCAAGAGTCAGGTTCACCGCTCTGTCTGACAGATTCATTCGAGGAATACGAAGAGTTCCTCGTACAACTTTATATTTGCATTAAAGACAAACACATTTTACGCCGGAGGGTATAGTAACCTTTTTACGCCCAAAACTGCCTTGATGCGCTGCTTTACGCGGGCAGCTCTGAAGTCATATTTTTACGCCATACAGCGTTGAAGCTATGTTTTACGCGGACTTCATGTATGTTGGGGATTTTACGCGTACAACTCCCCAGCGTATTTCATGCTTCTACAAGACCCCCTTCAAAGTTTTCAAATTCGTCATAATTTGAAATACTTTGAATGAAGCATGAAACGGTCAAATCTGACTCGTTCTTCGAGGCTGATTTTTCGGCAATATTTAAGAAGTTGTTAGGATTTGGTATATTCTCTTCTGCCTATATATAAAGGCAAGCGAGTGAACCTGTTTTTCCATACTCCCTTCACCACAAAGATGGCTGCCGAGATTCATTTGGCAGAACTGAGGAAGAAGAAGATTATGCTCTTCCAGCATGTAAGAAGCCGTAAAAAGAGGCATCTTCGAGCAAATACCCTCTGCAATGATGGATCATGGAAGGATATCATAGCTTCCTTTGCTCGGGATAATCAGCAATTTTATATGGCAATTCGTCCAAGAGAGAGGAAGGGTCTAATCGGACCATACAGCTTGCTAGCTGTATTTTCCCCTATTATGAAGCTGGACGCAGGTGGGCAGCTTGGCCGCGTCTTCCAGTATTGTGTTGGGTCTGAATCCCTAACACAAATCTGAGCATGGCCGTCAACAACGTATTAAGGGGGGCTTGAATAATTTAAACAAGCCCAGTTCTGTATTCTCCCGCCATTCACCATTTTCTTGTTCATCGGAAGAAGCCGATGAAGTACCGTAGAAAAAGAACTGAAGATCTCCGTCAGACGAGAACCTAGCGTAATAGATTCCCGTCATGATCTTGAATATTAATGAAAAATCCTTTGTAAAAAATGGATTTCCATCATATGTAATCATGATCTTGAATATTAATGAAAAATATTTTGTAAAGTGGATTTCCATCATATGTAATCATGATTAATAAACTTGTCTTCTTTTACGCATCATTAATTTGCCATATTTGCTGTGAGGAAGTCTGAAAATACGTAGCTTCAGCATGCTTGAGTAACTTCTTTATGCTGACTCTGATAAAAATGCTTCCCGTCACGATTTTTACGCATCGAGGAAAATGCGTAAAAACTTTTCAGCATTAAATTGTCTTGGAAATCTAATTATCATGCTGTTTTTGGACGAGGAGTTACATAGAATTTTGAACTATCACTTCTCTGATACGAAGAATTTCTGTTCAGAACATCATCTTCAAGAATGGCTTCCCGAAAGTTTCTCGAAACAGGGCAAGAAATGTTCGCCGAACAGGCCATCCTTGAACTTAGATATAAAGGATCCAGGCTAGACTTCGAATGAACTTTTAATGGCCCGAGAAGAAGAGTCATCTTCAACGCTGACATCTGTGTGTTTCAGGCACTTGCAATGTTTTGTAACCAAAAAGGAGTATTTTTTGCGTAACCCTTGTAATTGGCCTTCTCGAGTATAAGACCCAAATTATCAAGATATACGCGTATCCTGTCCTGCGTAAAAAGTCATAGATCCGTAGCATCTGTAGCTTCTGAGCGTAAAACCGTAGATTTGTAGCTTTGCGCGTAAAATCGTAGATCTGTAGCTTCTGAGCATAAAACCGTAGATTTGTAGCTTCTGAGCATAAGATCATAGATCTGTAGCTTCTGAGCGTAAAACCGTAGATTTGTAGTTTCTGAGCATAAAATCATAGATCTGTAGCTTCTGAGCGTAAAACCGTAGATTTGTAGCTTCTGAGCATAAAATTTGGATCCGTTATGCAGTAAGACTATCCGTCTTCTTTTTCAAATAATAGGCTGACGTGGTCCCCAATCATAATTGATTATTAAAAATTGGATTTGGGTAAGGATTCGAAGAGTCATCTGAACTCTATAAATAGCCCCAGGTCGTGAGAGAGAAAAACCCTTCATCTGTCTTTTGCAAAAACCCTTCGTCTCTTTCGTCTCTTTCTTGAGAACTTTGAGTTTTGCCATGACACCAAAACAGGCCTCCGTCGCTAAGGGAAAGAAAGCCGTTTCTTTATCTTGCTCCACTGCTCAAGCACGAGCGACCCCTACTAGGCCAAGCGAGCCTCGTTCTGAACGAAGTGCTCCGCCGTCTAGCTGCACACCGGGCATCACATGTAAAGACTTCGAAAGAAAAATAGAGAACCCTCCGCACACGTTGTACGTGTATGCGCAAATATGCCCATATTCCTAATGTGTCAGCGTAAAACTCCATATTTTCGCAGTCTATCATAAAAACTCAGACTATCAAATTTTTGGCGTATACTGCAAACTTTGAGTTTTACGCACTGGGAATAGATTCCAGCGTAAGACTCAACTTCTGGCAGTCTGGCATAAAAACTCAGACTGTTAGATTTTGGCGTATACTGTAAGAGTGTAGCGTCTAGCATAAAACTGACTTGTTTTTTTGCTTTTTGCTGTGGACCTACAGATCTCCCCTCTGGCTGAAGTGATGGGCTCTGCTGCTGGAATTCTGAATTCCAACTATTTGGAGGACTTGTCCCATGTGACATTCCCCATTTCTGGAAGCGAGTATCCTCAAGAAAGGGGAACTCTGATCTCGGCCCAAGGAGAACGAATGTTGCTGAGTATGATCAGTGGGGAGCCCCTGACATACATAGATGGGACTGAGTATAAGAAACCAACTTTCTTATTTGGGGACATCATTGATAAGCAGTCTCAGACCAAGCCCAAGAAGGAAGATTGGGTATTTTCTGCTGAGGGCATGATCATGTATCTGCCAAAGATGCCCAAAGATTACCCTATCTCTGCGTTCTTCCATGCCACACATCCCAGAAAGATGTTATGGACTCTGACTCCTGATCTTCACGACCAGCCGGGGAAGATCTTTTACAGGAAATGATTAAACCGATGGGTATTTGTAAGCAGTCCCTCAGGCCCTGTCATGCCCTTCAGAGGGCTACTGCCGGGCAGCGTCCCGAGTGAAGACACTTCACTGATCCAGCCGTGTCAAATAGCGACTTTCTGCAATGACTTTATGGGGCAGGGAGGAGTGTACCCCAGGGCTAACCCTCGAACCAGTGGATGGCTTAGCCCCTAGAATCTTCGATGGGCCAGTTTAACTGCATGGGCCCTGAAGCACTTTCAGACGGAGCTGGAAAGTATTGGCTTGTTCGCGGCTGTGAGTGCTACTAGTGTTGGGCTGCCTCTCAACCCCAATTTGTTCTTAGCTTTGATGGAGCGGTATAACTCGTTCACTGGGACTTTTGCCACTCCGATAGGTGAGTTGGGCCTAGCCCTTCATGAGATGGCAGATATCTCAAAGCTGCCAATGGGAGACACTCCTTATGAAGAGTACGTTCCCACAAATAGAGAGCTGAAGGATACTAACCCTCGGGTAGTGGCAGTGTATCAAGAGCTGATGAGCCACTATCTTGCATGCACCACCTTCTACGGGGAACCCTCTGATTTAGCCTATACCAACAAATGGGTATCCTACCTCTTCTTCCATCCGGCCAGAAATACCAAGCAGGACAAGGTTGTAGATAGCAAAGATAAGCCTTTGAACCTTCTGAGCATGCTTAGTGCCAACACAGTCGATGATCTCATCGAAGATGCGGGGGCCCAAGATAGTGTTCTCAATGAAGAGATAGGGGGTTATCCTGCAGGCACTAAAGCCTACAGTTATATGAGGCATTGTCGCAAGCCTCTGTCAAGGGATGCTCAACTGGCTGGCTTCCTCTCTATCTGGCTAAGCCGATGGGTAGTGCCTGGCATCGCGTTTGCGGATCGAATTCATCGTAACATCTTATGGCCCACAGTACGTTTGGTATTTGGAGCCAGATTGGGCCTGCTTCCTGCCATGGTATGCAAGATACAAGCTGGCCTGAGAGCCATTACTGATGGGCTGCTGGCTGATGATACACAGTATGAAGGATATCCCAGAGTGGAACTACCATTCCTATATTTGATTGGATGGTTAATCCTTCACAACACCAGAGTGATGTCTCCCGGATCTTCCAGTGGTTCGGGAAATAACTTCTTGTTGAATTATAAGAATTCTCTCTGGAATGTGACTAGCGGCATAGATTGTCGACTAGCACTCAATTTTGCCCTTAGTTGGAAACTCTTCTGCACCGTCCCCTGCGTGCATATCAATCAACAGGGGACGAAACTTCAGGATGCAGGTCAGGGGAAGACTATTCTCTCTCCTGAAGCCTTTTACTGGTTGGTCTGCATTAGACCTTCCCATCTGCTGTACAGAAGTGAGGACCACTACTACTTGGAGCCTTATCTGCCAAGCCATTTTGCCAGGCAATTTGGGTACGACCAGTTGCACGTGGGGAATCCCATCACCAGCTTCAAGTTCAAAGGTGGACTTATTGATGGAGCTAGAGGATGGCGGTATTTCATCATGGGTTATACTGCAGCAACCTTTACTGTGCCCGCGACTTCTCTCTCCATGGAGTTGTGCATTCTTCATTCGTACGCGCAGTTTTATGCATCCATCAATACCTTCCATCATGATTTCGATGTGCATGGAAGTTTCAGAATACCATCTCATAGGTCCACTGGAAGAGAGGAGATACCATTTGTCTCCTCTGATGAAGATGATGAAACCACCGGTGCAGATGACTATTTGGTGATTTTACCGAGAGGCGTAATAGCTCCGCTAGCAGAGCCTCTCATAGTTTCCCATAAGCGGAAGGCTTCCACTCTGAAAGAGCCTTCCCTCCGCAAGAAGAAGCATACTACCGGAGGTCCTAAAAAGACTTCCACCAAGGGGGCATCTTCCAGGAGTGAGCCTATTGTTTTCCTTGCTAGGGATGATCCTTTGATCAGGGGTCCTTCGCCTTTTAGAGAGGGAGCCCCCACAGTTCCAGCTGACAATGCTGGAGATTCTTTGCCCGCGATTGCTGCCGCTACCACCGCTACTAGTAGTGCTTCGGGATCGCCTTCGAGGCCAAGTATAATAAGATTCAATATATCTTTATCAAGACAAATAATGGGTCTAGCCCCTCCTTCGTCTGTAAGTATTTTCAGCGAGATTCCACCCGATGAACCCCGAGTAGATCTGGGTGATGAATGGGATGACTACCCCCTGGCGTCAGTTGGTGCACCCTCTTCTCCAGGTATGACAGCTTGTTTAGCATCATTAAGAAATAATTTAGCTATACAGGCTGCAGACGCAACATACATACCATCGGCCATGGGTAAATATTGTCTTCACGCTTTTTTTAGGAAAATTAACATCAAATTGATATTAACTTTTTCTTATCTTATTTTCAGGCGAAGATATCTCGGGGGAGGGCGGAGTTGAAGCGTTCTCTGATTTTGTTGCGGATCCAGCTAATAAAACAGCGATGCCCGACGTCGAAGAAGCATATTTTGAAGCCGCTTATCTTTCATCCGCAACATTCTCGGGTGTCATCCCGCCAGTAGCAGTTCAAATAACATCGGAGGAGGATGAGCCCACCATCTCGACTGTACCTCCTTCGTCGAGCATGCCAGCAACTTCAACCGTTGTTGGTGTCTCTTCTTTTGTCGCACCATCTGTTGAAGCAACGACTATGGTAACACCCTCTACAGTCATTCTAGAAAGGAGGTTTACCGATATTGCGGCCACTCCCAGCGTCCATTCGAGCTTTGCTATGCTAGTGGATCAATACACTAGCATATTTTACCTCACTTTGAAAGAGTTGATATCCATGGTGCTGGAGAAGAATCTAGGCTTTGATGCTCTGAAGATGTCCTCCAACCTCCCCATAGCGCAGATTAGAAATTTCAATGACGCTGAAAGAGCTAATGCGCTAGAGCAAATAGTTAATGGTTTAGAACAACCCATTAACGAATATTTGCAACTATCCCGAGGCAGCATCGATGACCTGGTTCAGGCTGAATATGACTCACTAACTACGGGACTTGCTCAGAGGACAGAATCTTTAAACAAATCCATCCAGGCACGTCAACAAGAGATGGACAAAGAACATGCAGTATTAGTGGAGAGTATTCCTCAGCTAGCTCGGTGCCGTGCAGAATGCAAGGGATACGAAGCTGAACTTGCTCAGATAAGGGAGAAGCTTCTCAAAGCATCGCTAGTCCGCGATGTATTAGATGGCCAAGTGAAGATAGCTCAGCAGAACTTGGCACATGTTGGTGTCATCCATGCAAGATTGGTTAAAACTCTGAATGAACTATCTCTCTTGAGCAATGACGAGGCAAGGCTGGAACGGGCTCGCACTAACATTTTAAACCCCAGGAATGAGAGGATGGCTTCTTTGGCGCAACAGATTCGTGATTTAACTGCTCCTCCCCAATGATGTACCTTTCTGCTCTTTTGCTCCTTATTTTCTCAGAGATAATAAAGATATATTTTCTGACTTTTGTGGACCCATCACTTTAAAATGTAAATGATAGGCTAAGATGAAAGTGATATCAGAGGTAATATGAACATGATATACTTTCGGTAAGGTTTTGGCTAAATGTAAAACTATTCAAGGGTAATATGAACCTGATAGAATATAATCCAACTAAATTTGTATACAAAACACTATCAGAGGTAATATGAACATGATAGGTTTACAAATTACTTAAGGATATCTATTCAGAGGTCATACGAACCTGATAGAATATAATCCAGCTAACCTTTGTACATAGTATCATCAGAATAAGATCTTCATCATACTCCATTAAGTAAAGGAGATTAAGCATAGTACTTCTTCAGGGATTCGTCGTTGATAGGAGCCATTATCAGATTTTCAATAGGTTTGGCTAATCTGTAAGCGCCATTTGAGAATGTTGTTTCAATCACATAAAGGCCTTCCATTTCTTTGCGATTGCTTGTGTGAACTTCGGATATCGTACCAGAGGTAATATGGATGTAGTACAATATCGTATTTTGTTGAGGACATCCCACTGGGGAATCTTTGGTGGACCTATTATTTATTGCGCACGTTGAGTGCAAATAATAAGTTTGAAACAAGCCCCATCAGAGGTAATCTAGACGTGATAGGTTTTGTGGCTAGTAAAGACATTCCACTGGGGAATTTTTTGTGTGGACCCATTACTTGTTTGCGCACGTTAGTGCAAGTAATGAGTTTAAGACAAGTCCTGACAGAGGTAATATAGATATTTGTAAAATATGACTCTGTGGGGATAGTGGAGAGACGTAGTTCAGAGGTAATATGAACATGAACTGACTTTTTCTCTGTTGGGGAATATAAAAAAAGTTCAGGGGTAATGTGGATTTGAACTATTCGTTTCTATTACGGGCATCCCACCGGGGGGTTTTTGTGGACCTATTACTTCTTGTGCACGAGCGTGTAAGTAATAAGTTTAAGACAAGCCCTGCCAGAGGTAATATGGACGTGGCAGTTTTTATGGACCTAACACCACTTGCGTACTTAGAGTTAAGTACGGGTGCTAAGTTGAGATGACAACCGATATCAGAGGTAATATGGACATGATAATCGATAGCCAAAACTCGAAAGGTTTGCTCAGAGGTAATATGAACATGACAAACACAGCCTGAGAGAAATATTATGACAGCAGTTCAGAGGTAATATGGACGTGAACTGATGTCCGAAAAACTCATTGAGGAGTGATTCGTTGAGTGTGGTCTATCCGAACATGAAGATAGACCAAAGGATTGCTCCGCTGGGGAGATTAATGGGACGATAGCTCAGAGGTAATATGAGCATGGCTAGCATCTAACGAGATTGGTTTGAATAGTCACTGCGGGAGTGTGCAATTAGACCTAAGGATTGCTCCTCTGGGGATATTTTGAGGATCCATCATCCATTGCATATACGGGACTCTTGGATACGGATGATGGCTTTTTACAAGAATTTGTAACGGAGGAGAAAATGTTACACATAGGCATTTGCTGGGGATGAAGATCCAAGAGTTGATTTGTACCTCTGGGTTGTCCCGCTGGGGATGAGGGGAGTACAAGTCTAGTTTAGATATAGTACTTCTTTTTAGGAACTTGCCATTGATGGGCAATAATGTTTGTTCAGAGGTGAGATGGACATGACAAACTCTTGAGTTGTGACCCTACTGGGGATGGTGGTATATATATCTGCTCAGAGGCAGAATATAACCTGATTAGAGCTCTGTGAAAGAGTTTTTAGTAGACTTATCATCATGGACATGCTTAAAGTTAAGTATGGATGACAAGTTTAAACGACTGACACCATCAATGGCAGTAGGAAGTCGATGGGCAAGAATTTTTGCTCAGAGGTAAGATGGACATGGCAAACTCAGCTGGGGAAATTTTGTTTGGACAACAGTTCAGAGGTAATATGGATGTGAACTCATGTCCAAAAAATTCACTGGAGAGTGATTTGCTGAGTGGGGATAGACCTGAAAGTTGCTCCGCTGGGGAGATTTTAGGGACTCATCATCCGACATTTTTTGAGGGAGCAAATTGTCACGTTGGAGTGAGATCAATTTGCAGTGACCGCCTTCTCGTTTATAAATGCAAAGTGATGACTTTGGCATCGATCAACTCCTGGATTCTTCTTTTCAGTACGTAGCATGCAGTTGTGGGGTAATGAACATACCGATAAAAGAGACAATATTCTGGGTCATCGACCTGGCCAGCCCTTTCAGGGTACCTGATGTTGGGTAGCCAAAGCTTTTTTTCCTTCATCAATATATTGAAGATTTCAATGATGTCATCATCATTGAAGGAGAAAGTCCCCTTTGGCTTTCGGGCTGCCGATACCTAAGTCGTACGGTCATCAGGGAAGACGGTCATAGCTGCATCATCTTCGGATTCAGAGAGAATTTTACCCCCAGCTTTGGATGCTGCTCTATTTTATCGAGGGAGACTACCCCCAGACATGTCATTGTCTGGTTCTTCTTTGTCCACAGAAGTTGATTTAGAAGGACCTGCCTCTGGTATTACAAGATCAGACTCTGGAGGTTTGGAGTTTGCAAGAGATGCGGTATACCCTAACCCGAAACGAGTTCGTTGACAGTAGGGATCACCATGCAACGGTATTCGTCTACATTTTCCAAAATTGAGGCCTGGCTTCAACTTCAAATCATAACCCATATTTTGCATAATCTTTAAAGCTTGTGGGCTATATCGGTGGACTTGCATTTTCCCAACATCAGACTCATGAAAATCTTCTTGTACAATCGGTCTATTCCGTATTCGACCAAAGACTATTTGATGCTGATCATCGCGAGTAGGTGGAACAATAAAGATAGATTCTTCATGTGGTCCATATGTCATGACGACATTAGCTGTTGACGCTACCTCCCATATGATCTCCCCACGCTTGGTAGTTAGGGGCACTAGATCTTGATTTTGACCCCTGTCTTTGTATTTCTGGATCAAGAAATCACGCAAATTAGGGAGATTACAAGAAGAAGAAGAAGGCTTATTCTGCTTTTTTACACCAGTAGAAAGATGTAGATTAGGAATCATAACACTTTTCCTGCGATAGGAATACAGTAGTTCACCCATGTGAGTAGCATATGATCCATTATCTGTCTGAGGAGCGCATCTTCCCGTGAAAGAGTATTCTTTACGCGGACAGACCTATCCTGGCATAATTTAGATTTTTGCACAGGTTCGCGTAAAACAGGGAAAATCCGCGTAATCTGAAGAGTGGGCAACTTCTTCTCTTTTGGGCGTACAACTCTGGAGGTTGGGAGATTCGCCACTTGTTTTCCCTTGATGTGATCGAAGGGTCCATCTACCTCATCATAGATGGGAGATGTATTTTTATGTGCAGGGCGCATTTGAAGTTTCCGAATTGGCATTGAGACATTGTCAGAAATTTTGTCTGCCACGTCACAGACGGGAGACAAAGTTTTACACGCAGGGCGCATTCTAAACTTCTGGATTGGCACTGAGACATTGCCAGAAGTTTTGTCTGCCATATCACGGACGGGAGACGAGATTTTACGCACATGGTGCGTTCTAGACTTCTGGATTGGCACTTAGGCATTGCCAGAAGTTTTGTCTACCACGTCACAGACGGGAGACGAATTTGTACGCACAGGGGGTGTTGGATGTATTGTCACAGCTTTGTTGATAAGAGAGAGAGAGCTTGCAGGAAGGGTAGAGGACGTCTTAGACATCCATACTTTACGCAGCTTCTTGTTGTCCTGGACAGAGAGGGGATGAGAGCTACCCCCTGCACGAAACATGTCTTCATAAGCAGATTGGTCGAATTGGACGACCAAAGTCTTCTTCGTCGATCCGACGGATACAATATCGTGTTGAGCAATGGCTTTCTCGTCAGATGAGAAAGTTATCCCCAGTAAAGTCGCCATCTTGTGTTTGATGATAAACAAAAAAAATGAGACTAGGTTTATACGAAACTCTTTCTTTGTTTACAAACAAGAAAAAAAGTACAATTAATCCTATACGAGGATGTTAAGTACAAAAAAATGATTCTGGGGAAAAATTGCTATAGGAGTCTGATCTGCGGTCGATCACTTTGTCCCTTGGACCACACGATGATGAAGAAGTGCTGTAGAAGAAGAAAAGCTTCAAAGGTTGCAGGAGGGATTGAACTCTCGTTGCCAAAGTTATCAATCAACACTCTCTGTCTATACTCTCTCTCTGATCTTTCCTTACCTTTGATCCTCGATCGATGCCCTTTTTTTTCTGTGACCAGAAGTCTCTATATATAGAGGTCGATCATAATAACTGTCCAGTTGGCATAGAAGCCAAACTGTGGAGAAGGTGGCATCTTTTACGTGGCGGTTATAATAACTGCTACCCACATTTGAATGATCCTCTGAATCTGCGTATGACACGTGTCCCATTATAAGGTAACGTGTATAACTGCTTCTCGAAGATCACGTCATGCAAGCCACCTAGATAACTGCCCCTCGCGTAAAGATAGTTGGCATAAAAATCAGATAACTGTCTTATTGCCGTGGAAGCCAAATAGCTGTCTTGTTGGTATAGAAGCCAAATAGTTGTCTTGTTGGCGTAGAAGCCAAATAGCTATCTTGTTGGCATAGAAGTCAAATAGCTATCTTGTTGGCGTAAAAGCCAAAATAGCTGTCTTGTTGGCGTAAAAGCCAAAATGTGAAGAACTTGAGGATGCATGAGTAATAGATAACCAGCATAAAATAGCCAATTATCCATCATGACTGAGGTCTTGAGCATATTCTGGGCCAAATAGCCTTATCACGTACCTTTGCAAATATAGCATGAGTTGGCGTATTTCGAGGAGATAGCATACAGCGTACTCCTATAGTTGAAAATAGCCTGGTTGGCGTAAAATGCAAGGATGGTGATGTGAGCGTATTAGTCGCAGTCTTAGCTTTCCTAGTCATGACAAAATTATAAAGAATAGAATCAAATCTCGTGCATTTAATGCAGAGATATGCCTCAATCTCGTGCATTAAATGCCGATATATGCCTCGAGCTCTATACGAGAAACAGCTTTTGACGTGGCATCTAGTTTTGTCTCTTCTTGAGCGTAAAAGCTCATTACTGCCCATGTAGAATAGGCAGCATATTCCTTGAATGCGTAAAAGTGACTTGTATCAAGAATAAGTCATTAAATGACAGTCTGGGTCTCTGTGCAAAATCATCATCACAGTCGTCCTCTCGGTCGTCGTGCAGTACTTTTTGTCAGGAGTCAGGTTCACCGCTCTGTCTGACAGATTCATCCGAGGAATACGAAGAGTTCCTCGTACAACTTTATGTTTGCATTAAAGACAAACGCATTTTATGCCGGAGGGTATAGTAACCTTTTTACGCCCAAAATTGCCTTGATGCGCTGCTTTACGTGGGCAGCTCTGAAGTCATATTTTTACGCCACACAGCGTTGAAGCTATGTTTTACGCGGACTTCATGTATGTTAGGAATTTTACGCGTAAAACTCCCCAGCGTATTTCATGCTTCTACAATTCTGATTGACGAGAACTCCCTTGTCAATTATGTTAACCAAGTCCAAGTAGATGATTTGGTAGACAACTCCTTTGCGTTAACCAAGGGATACAAATTGTGCAACTCGTGCAATATCAAGCAAAGGGTGATCCACACCCAAGCTTCTGATCCCCTGTATATTCGTTGTAATGTGAAAATTATTACAGGTGCGCTCTTTAAAGGGAGACAAAAGTTTCTCCAGAATCTATGCCAGCAGAAGAAAAACTACAGGCATAATAATGAAGCGTTATTGAAAATTATTCCCCTAACATCATGATTACATGCATTGTGGAGGGAAAGTTATGCGCCATTCGTCATGAGCCTACTATTAGTGCGCTATGCCAAGACCTTCGTGCAAAATTAAATACACATAGAAAAACTGCGCCAACTCTGTCTGCTCTACAGAAAGTGATCCAAATAGGTGGAACCTCTTCACAACATGTTGTTAGTGCGCGTGTACATAAGAAGACTGTTAGGAACAACTTCCTTTCATCCCTGAAGAACAAAAGCTTGAGAGATGACGAATTATTCACCAATCAAGCCAGTACCTCACTCTACACACAGGAGACCAAAAATATGCATAGAATATTCAATATATCTCATGTAAAAAGGCAGAGTCTGCCCTCTTCCTCCTCTTCTCTTTTCTCTTCTGATTTACGTGAGCTTATTGTATAAAAGCGTAAGGAGAGAGATCCTTCTGACTTTGCAATGGTTCTTCCTAATGAATATTGTTAAAATTATCATAAAGTTTTAATCAAATATTGATGTGCATCAGCAAAACGGTATGTGTTTGATCGATTGACTTATATTATGTCTCCCAAACCTTGACATGCAAATCAAGTTGACAACCAAGAGTATGATGATAACAAACCGTTCTTTGCTCCAGCATACATGGCTTCGCATCTTCCCCGTGGTGGAAGATAATCAAGAAAAAGTTCTTCAAGAACACCCAACCAGAGGAGGTTTGACCAACTCGTCGACTCCTTTGAAGGAGTATACCAAAATACCCATTCTCGAAGACGGGAGCTCGTTCTTTACAAAAATTCTCATTCCTCATAATCTGAGGCTGGGGTAGCAATCCCTATAATTCTAAAACTGACAGTGTAGACTCTAATTACATGGTTATTCCTACCAATCTCTCTTTCATATACAGAGATATTAGCATCTACGCCATCGATGACGAACAAGATGCTCCTCAATCAGGAAGCACCGAACAACGCCTTTACTCATTATAGGCTGCTCTTAGGGACACGCATACAATGATATAAAATATGCATCAAATGGTGACAGCCAAATATTCTGCTACACCATCTCCTGTCCAAGTAAATCCCTTCATACTTGTACAACCTACTCCTGGAACAACACCTCTACAGGGTAACACAAATCTAGAAGCAGTCCCAAACTAAGAGTCAGCAATGCCAACTCTTAATCCTCTCAATATTTGGAATGGACCGCCGTTAGTGGTAATACCTGTTCAACCAAGATCTTACCAGTCAGCTGCATCACTCCAATCCGAAGATCCTCTCGAAGCTATCTGGGAGTTGCGTGCACATGTCAATATTTTAAAGAACAAAGACCAACTCTGCAAGTTGGGGGTAAAACAACCTTATCCTCCTCATTGGGATAATGTTCTCTTTCCTCCTAAATACAAACCCCAATCAATAATATTATTTGAAGGAAAGTCATTGTCAAGCCAATATATTAATTACTTTAATTGATGACGGCTTACCTGCAGAAAGATGATGCTCTCTTCACCAGATTTTTCTTGGGATACTTGGCCGGCATAGCCTATGATATCGTAGTTTACCTGATAACTGCATATCCTCGTTTGATGATATGAAGTATCTTTTCCTCTCACGATTTTATGAGGGAAGCATGGATAGGACGATGTCTTCGCTCATCAATATTAAAAAGAAGGAGAAAGAATTCGCTCACGAATTCACAGAGCGTTTCAGACAGACAACTCTAAAGTTGCCCCCCGGTATCCCAAATTCTGTATTTATTGCTACTTGCCAAAAGAATCTACTACCTATAGTCTGGCTCTGGATGGGTCTAACTCAATTTCAAGAGTGGATGGCGTTCATCATCGAAGCCGAAGCTGCTGAAGGTAATGCAAATGTGGCACATAATTTGGGATTATAAATGACCAATACGGAAGGGAAGCGTTCTTCCAACAATAACAACAACAACAATAATGCGAATAATCACAACAGCAAAGAAAATGAGACCTTAGCAATAAATTTGGCAAAGTGACCCACCTCTCCTCCAGCACAAAAGCCTCATGAATCTTCCAGACCTAAGGAGGAATATTCCTTTAACGAAAGCGATATTCACAGCATTTTTGATTGTCTGATGAAGAGCGACAGATTGCAGTTGCCCGATATCAAATGACCGGAGGAGGCTTATAAAACAGATGATCCAAAGTACTGTTATACCATCGGTGTGTACATCATCCTACCAAGGCTTGTTATGTCTTGAAAAGAAAAATACAATAGTTGATAGATGCTAATGCTATCACCCTTCACAATGAGAAGAAGATGGTTACCGTCAATATAGTGTCTCTTTAATTTGGTAATTTTCTACCACAAGAAGTCCCTAACGGCGTTACTCCAATACCTCAAGCTACAATGGAAGTGGTAATTCTTCCGCCTCTTCGAAGTCAAATAGAGGGGTTGGTGCCTCTTACTACAGATCATGGAGAGATTATGTGAATTCATTCTGACTTGCTACCAGATTGGGACCAAGGAGTAGCATATTTTAATTCAAAATCCAAGAAGGGCAAGAAGTATAAACCATGCAATATAATTTATTTGGATCATTACTCAGACATAGATCAAGATCAAACTCAAGAAGACATACCTCTCGAGATCAGATTTCAAAATCTGAATATTACCCCACCAAGCTCTACTCGTAAGCTTCGCTTGACACACCGAAAATAATTCATGATTGGCAGTGTTTTGCTGTATAGGGCACAACAAATCATCATTGGTTATAAATGTGTTCTTAAAAAATTCCTCACCTTCTTCTACAATAATTAGAATATTAACCTCAACTAGTGTGACTGAAGAGAAGCGTCCCCAATTTTATCAATACAGCCAATAATCAGTATGCTTGATGCAAAACATGGGATATGATTTCCAGAAAAAGAAGGTTTGAACTTTGGCAAGGGACATCGTATTCCTCTATCACTCGAAGGGCAGTCTAACAAATTCCGTAGCGGATTGGGCTATAATCAAATTGGCCCACATACTCACTCCAAAAAGAGGCATGCCAAAAAGAAACTCAAGTCTTGTAACATGGTGCTTCTTTCTCCGATGCATGAAGAAAAGTCATGAGTGGTACCAGGTCTGGGAAAGATTATCATAAAACTTATAATTTTGTCCCGAAAGATGCTCATGATGATCATTTTTCTTCATCAACTCTGGTTGCTCCAGTCACAACCGAACCTGCTCTTTCGAATCCTATTGCGGCAGAGAAAGCAAAACAAAAGAAAGTACGCTTCAAAAAATCCCTAAAGAAGAATGTACCTCAAGAACTTGAAAATCCCTACAATTTTGACATATTGGCATAACTAGCCAATACTCCATCCCGACTTTCCATATTCGAGTTACTTCATTTGTCGAAGGAGACTCATGAAGCTTTGAGCGAAGCTCTGATAGATGCAGACTCATGCTTAGCTCAACTCAAGACTCCTGATGAAGATACACTAACGTAACCTCAATGCCACAGCGTGATCGAAAAGATTCCTAATATCACCTTCACGCAAGATGACATGCTACACAAGGATAACTGGCATGACAGACCTCTGTACTATATCAGTTACATCGGATCTATTAAGGTGAACCAAATTGACATCAACCCTAATTTTTCACTCAGCATCATTCCTAAAAGCCTACTGAGAGGATTGAAGATACCAATGCACAACATGTCTGCCACTAACACTACCATTCTAGGCTTTAATGCTGGAAGAAGTAAACTGCTAGGAAAGATATGCCTAAAAATTTAGA
This sequence comes from Iris macrosiphon, assembly GCA_036927795.1. Lineage (NCBI taxonomy): Eukaryota > Viridiplantae > Streptophyta > Magnoliopsida > Asparagales > Iridaceae > Iris > Iris macrosiphon. Next base: position 57,961,353 of record JAYESA010000010.1, read on the forward strand.
TAGATGATCTACGTACTGAAGTCACATACTATGTGATCGACTTTGACGTATCCTACAATATTTTTCTAGGACGGCCATGGATACATGAGCAAATTTTTTTACCCTCCATCATGCACCAATGCTTGAAATATGTGGACAGTCGAAGAGAAGTCAAAATAGAGGTAGCTGACCTCAACCCATTCAAAGGTGTCGAAGCCTATTTCTCTGACTCTGTACTTTATACACTAAAGTACATGAAAAAAAAGGATGATCAAGCTATAGATGAAGCCAAAAATACCTCAAAATAAGAAGCTAATCAAGTTGGTGATGAAGTTGAGAATACCCCAATGGAAGAGCCTTTGATGATCCGAGTTAAAGGACGTACTACTTGTCTGACTCACTTGAAGCCTTTCGTCATCATCCTGCGCAAGTCACCTCCATTGGTCATCAACCTTCGATGCAATGAACAACCGAAGCCGAAGAATGAGCTATTTGTTATCGACCTTCATCGTAACAAGCAACCAACATCAGCAAATAAACCCATAGTCATCAATCTTGCCAAGCCTCCTGTCAAGGATGAAGTTTGTGTTGACTATGTGGAAGAAGAGGAGATCTTGTATTTCATGAATAAAGAAGACATTAATTCGTACTACATTGATATTGAACCCTTTGCTAAAAAGTTTTTAGAGGCTTTTCATCTTTACGAACCTTTATCCATGCCCGTGGTATCTCCATTTTAATATAGTTCATTATATGAACCATATGAGGATGCATACTTTATAGTCCCAGGAAGATATGACAAGCAATGTCAGATAATTTTTGGCAAATCTACAAACAAAATAGTCATACAGACTAATGATTCTGACAAAGATATTAGGAAGATACAACCATATCGTTATAACCAACCAGCCAAGTATATTATGCAAGGGATGGGCTACAACTTAAAGTCTTGTTTAGGACTGAATTATGGAAAAGGCAGATGGACTCCTATACGTTGCTTCTCTCCAAAAGGCAAGCCAAAAATATACTACCAGTGAACTAGTCATGGTTTGGGATATGTTACACCATCAACAAGTCCTGAAATTTCAGAATCGGAAGAAGAGACGCATTCTCATTCCTCTGACTCATCATTGTGGGATTCTGACGAAAGCATGGGTGATGTATTCAAACATCATTTCTCTGTAAATATGGTATAAACTGGCCCAGCTGATAAAGACGTTGAACCATTGGAACCATTCGAGAACGATCCATGGGCACAACTGATGGATACTCAATAGGAGCTTCAGTTTGAGCAACGTGAACCACCTACAGAGGATGAAGTAGCCCAAATTAATTTAGTAGAAGAATATTGGGAGCACCCTGATTTTTACATATGGTTAGTTCGGTAATTAATATTTTTTTATTTTAATATTTATTCGATAATCTAATTGAACTTTGGAAATCAACCACCATGGTTTTAAGATCTTGAGTGCAACACTAGCCTTTTCCTTCCAACCAACCTAGCATGCTCGACTTAGATGAGTCACATTAGGCTCCTGCCATGACTGTCCCTCACAAATTCGTAATCCCATACCTTGTTTTGGTCGCACAACTTTTGTGACACAATTACGAGAAAACGATGATTAATTAACCCTTTTGTCGTGGCATACGATTTTAATACGATACACCAACCCATTACTTCCAAATAAATCCATGTTATGAGCCTAACTAGTCCTATTACGGAAATGATACTCGAGTTGCGTTATTCGAACCCCTGCATGCTCCCTATATAATATTAAGTAGAAAATAGAATTTATGGATTTATTTAATTAGTTTAATATTCATTAATATTTAGTAAATACCTTTTTAATTAATATAAATTTGGTTGTAATTATTTATTGGAGGAAATATAAATTTCCTGAAATTTTTTCAAGTGCCTAACTATTTTTGGGAATTTTTTGTATTTAGTAATTGAATAAAAAATAGAAATTAAACCCAAACCTAAACTCTAACTACCCAACCCGGGTACAGGAACCACCCTCCCTCTCCTATATATATCTTCTATATATATATATATATATATGTATACATTACAACCTAAAATCCTAACCCACGCCTACACCACCTCCACCATCACCCACGCCTATACCACCTCCACCACCCGCCGGAGCCGCCGACCGCCGCAGCCCCGACGACCGCCGCAGAAGCGCCGGAGCGCCGCAGCAGCAACCGCGTGGCCGATAGCAGCAGCACACAGCCTTGCGGCCCCCCCTTTCGCGCGAAGCTTTCACCCTCCTCGCTCATCCGTTTTGTGCCCCATCTTCGCTGGTATATTCACAACCTAACCCTCTAGGATTCCCTACAAGTGAAACGAATTTAGGCAACCAGGTTTGATCAAAAAATCGACCGAAAGTTGGCCGAAAAACTGACAACAACAGTTTAGAAATTCAGTCCAAGTACCCATGTTCATGTCCAATTTTCTACCATCTCGTTAATTATTTTCAAAATATAATTGAAGTAACTTCTTCACAATATAACCAAAATTTTTACTGTTCTTTTAGTTTTTATTAGTTTGCTATAATGGTTAAATTATTTTGGTTCCAAAATGACCAAAAACTTTCTTTTAAATACCCAAAATCTCGCGATACGGGGTACATCCCGCCAAACGAGGCAACTTCGTCATGTGCTAGTTGCATCGAAAGACGCATAACATAAACGCGGACTTGTGAACGTTTGCAGAACTTGATTTGGATGTACGTGCACACCGAAATCAACGTATATCCATCGAAAAATACCGTATCGGCCTGTTCTGACACTCGTCATAACTTTGTGTGTACTCGTCGATTCGTAACGAAACTTGTGCCATTGGATTCATAGCATTACGCTGGTCCTGTGACCCAAGTTTGGTTCAATTCTGAGAACGTTGACAAAATGTCATTTTGTGGGGCCCACGGTTCCATATGACGGGCGATTTCATGATCGGCTCATCAAAATCTAGTTTTGGATATTCTGTTGGGTTTGTATCATCGTTCTGGACTCGTAAACACTAAGTTTGACAAATTTGGAGAACTTTGTCTCTGACACATTTTTTGTTGTGAAGTGGGCCACATGTGGACCCCGCTTTGACCCAAAACTGTCAATTCTGTCCCTGTATCCAAATTGGATTTTGGGTAGTCAATCCTAGCTATTTCAAGTATTCTGAGAACATTGATGATGTTTGTTTCAGCATCCGGAGGTGTACATGCAGATTCTACTTTTCCAGGAGTAGTTGACGGAGTACAGAACCCAGGCAAGTGTACCTTGCCAAACCTGCAGAGATCCTGTTATATTATTTGCTTATGTTCTTCCTCATTATATATACTCTTGTGATGTGCCTGTTCAACCTAGGACCGTGAGATATTGCTTAGCGTCCGAACGAGATTTGGGTGTCGACGTCGTAAGCGGAGTCGTGCAACGTCACCTAGAGAGTTGATTCCACGATCCTATTTTTACGTGCATGCTTTACCAAGTACGCTATACCGTAGGACACTTGACACTTTTTCATGTGACAGAATCTTTCTTGAGTTATTCATGGTGATTCTGTATAGGCTTACAGGATTCGTGATATGAGACATGCATATTACATGGATATTATTATGACTCGTTGTATTAGCTAGAGGTTATGATCTTACGTATTACGGACATGAGATATCGTGGACATTAGACATGAGGTTACATTGGATGGGAAGAGATACACAGACTATAGACTGCTTATTTATATATACACTACAGGAGGTGCCTTAGACTCTGTCTCAGATCTTTGGCACATATACTAGAGTCGTGATACTACTTGCTGCTATGGGCTCCCCGACACAGAGCCTGTAGTGGTCTCAGCTTGAGTACTAGTGATGATCTCATTTGGCATTTCACTTAGCTGGTTACATAGCTTGCCCTGAGGATCTGTTTTTACGTACTATATTTTATTTGGCTTGAGTGTTTATTGTAACTTGCTATGTCTCCTGAGGGCCTGGATCCGGATTATGTCCCCAGGTACAGACGAGAAGAGCTATCCCGAGGTTTACGGGACATGTGCTACTATTGGAGACGTACAGGTTGCAGAGGATGAGGTTGTTCCGAAGGACTTCTCTTGAGTACACAGTATTCTCACCATTATTTTATTATGCTTAGTGTCCTTAAATATTTGATCTTGTATTGACTTCTGGATATTGTACTTGGATTTATTTTCTTTCCATTTTGATGACGAGTTGTTCCCCGTGACATTATTTATATTTCTTTGGTTGGACAGATCATTTTATATTATTGTGACTGGACTTGTCCCTTTATGATTTCGTTACTTATTGTGGATGAGATTCGATATATAAACTGTGACAGGTATTCGTAGACCATTTTTTTATGTATTACAGCTTAAGTGCACTCTAACGGGTCCATTAAATTGGGTTTGCCCATTGGAATTTTGCTGCTGGCCATTGCCACGTGGCTAGTCCCTTGGTATTTTGTGATTGGGATGTGACATAGTTTTTGTGGTGGCCCATGCAAGTCAACGAATATATTGCTTTGGTTTCAACTAAGGGACCGAGCAAGCCTGCGATTAGAATAAGAATAAATTTATAGGATCTCAAGCACATGTTGACACGTTCTTGACCTCTATATCAGACTCGAATAAATTCTTTGACTTGTATCATGCTTGATTCAACTGTTCAACCCTACACTGATCTCGACAAAAGAAGAGAAGGGAAAAAAATTCTTTGACGGACTGAGCTTTGAGTAACAAAGAGTGATTGGTGCAGTTGTACATACTTCTTATACGGATGTCCTTGCCATAACTCGACATATGGAGCGCATCCACAAGAGGGAGTCCAGCCAGAAGAGACCGTAGGCATTAGTACCAGCTCGAGCACCACACGGGGAGCCTACAAAGCGACCCCAGATGAATCCACCCCAGAGAGCAGCATCACGAGCCCCATCCCTTCCTACTTGTCACTACTGTGGCAAGGTAGGCCATATTGAGAGAGAGTGTAGACGCAAATTGGGATTATGTTTAGCTTGCAGATCTAGTCAGCATTCAGCCAGGGATTGCCCTGAGCATCGGGGAGGAACATCAATGGTTCACCGACTAGCTTTACCAGCACCGGAGCTAGTCCAGCGGCCACATCGACCAGCTTATCCAGCACCAGGAGCATCACAGGCAGAAGATGGAGGATTCAGACCACCAACACCGGGAGGATATCAGCCGAGGCCACCCTTGGCACGACATGCAGCACTCTTCCAGCAGGCCCAACAACAGCAGAGGCACCACCACAGGGACATGGACAGGCTTTTGCGATGACAGTGAAAGAGGCACGGACTCAAGGAGTAGCGAATATGGGTAAGATTTAGTCTTATCATATCTAGCTATAGTAACGAATATTCCTAGCAATACTTTAGCATGTGCATGTTAGTTCCATTCCCTAGCCAATACCTAGTATTATGTTAGCATGAGCTTGTTAGTCTAGATTAGTAATATGTCAGTCGTACCCAAGTTTTCATAAGCTGTAGTTGATCCTCGCTCTAATCAGACTCCTTTACTCTTGAGTTACTTATCTCTCATTTTCTAGGAAAAAGTTTTTATTGCTTCCCTACTGTTCTGCTTGAACAAAATCCTCATCATTCCTCTTAATTTTTCCTTGTTCATGGTCCTTTATCCTTTGTATCATGCTTCAGCAAATGTCATACAACCGCGTCATCTCTTCTGGAGCAAACCTTTCCTGACCGGTTATGTTTTATTTTTCTTAATTGTGAGGACGCAATTCTTTTAAGGTGGGTAGATTGTTAGCACCTTAATTTTTACATAGGGTTAGTTCGGTAATTAATAAAAAAATTTAATATTTATTCGATAATGTAATTAAACTTTGGAAACCAACTACCATGGTTTTAAGATCTTGAGTGCAACACTAGCCTTTTCCTTCCAACCAACCTAGCATGCTCGACTTAGACGAGTCAAATTAGGCTCCTATTATGACTGTCCCTCACAAATTCGCAATCCCATGCCTTGTTTTGGTCGCACAACTTTCGTGACACAATTACGAGAAAACGATGATTAATTAACCATTTTGTCGTGGCGTACGATTTTAACACGCCACACCAACCCATTGCTTCCAACTAAATCCATGTTATGAGCCTAACTGGTCCTATTACGCACATGACACCCGAGTTACGTTATTCAAACCCCCTACATGGTCCCAATATAATATTAAGTAGAAAATAGAATTTATGGATTTATTTAATTATTTTAATATTCATTAATATTTAGTAAATACCTTTATAATTAATATAAATTTGGTTGTAATTATTTATTGGAGGAAATATAATTTTTTTGGAATTTTTCCAAGTGACTAACTATCTTTGGAAATTTTCTGTATTTAATTATTGAATAAATAAAACAAAAGAAAAGAAAAATAAATAGAAATTAAACCCAAACCTAAACTCTAAACTACCCAACCCGCGTACAGGAACCATCCCCCCCTCCTATATATATCTCCTATATATATATGTATACATTACAACCTAAAACCCTAACCCACGCCTACACCACCTCCAACATCACCCACGCATACACCACCTCCACCACCCGTTGGAGCCGCCGACCGCCGCAGCCCCGACGACCGCCGCAGCTACGCCGGAGCACCATCGCAGCAACCGCGCGGCCGACAGTAACCGCACACAACCTTGTGTCCCCCCCTTCGCACGAAGCTTCTGCCCTCCTCGCTCGTCCGTTTCACGTCCCATCTTCGCTGGTATGTTCACAACCTAACCCTCTATGATTTCCTTCAATTGGAACGAATTTAGGCACCCGAGTTTGATCAAAAAATCGACCGGAAGTTGGCCGAAAAACTGTTCAACAACAGTTCAGAAATTCAGTCCAAGTACCCCTGTTCATGTCCAATTTTCTACCATCTCGTTAATTATTTTTAAAATATAATTGGAGGGACTTCTTCACAATATAACCAAGATTTTTACTGTTCTTTTAGTTTTTACTAGTTTGCTGTTAAATTATTCTGGTTCCAAAATGACCAAAAACTTTTTTTAAAACATCCAAAATCTCGCAATACGGGGTACGTCCCGCCAAACGAGACGACTTTATCATATGCGAGTTGCATCGAAAGAGCATAACATAAACGCGGACATGTGGAATTTTGCGAAACTTGATTTGGATGTGCGTACACACTAGAATCAACGCGTATCCGTCGAAAAGTACCGTATCGGCCTGTTCTGACACTCATCATAACTTCGTGTGTACTCGTGATTCATAATGAAACTTATGTCATTGGATTTATAGCGTTACGCTGGTCCTGTGACCCAAGTTTGGTTTGATTCTGAGAACGTTGACGAAACATCGTTTCGTGGGCCCTACGGTTCCACATGATGGGCGATTTTATGATCGGCTCATCAAAATCCAGTTCTAGATGTTCCGTTGGGTTCGTATCGTCGTTCTGGACTTGTAGACAGTGTTTGAAAATTTTAGAGAACTTTGTCTCCAGCACATTTTTTGGTGCGAAGTGAGTCACATGTGGACCCCGCTTTGACCTAAAACTGTCAATTCTGTCCCTGTGTCTAAAGTGGACTTATGGGTAGTCAATCCTAGATATTTCAAGTATTCGGAGAGCATTGGTGATGTTTATTTCAGCATTCAGAGGTGTACGTACAGATTCTACTTTTCCAGGAGTAGTTGACGGAGTTCAGAATCCAGGCAAGTATACCTTGCCAAACCTGCAGAGATCCTGTTATATTATTTGCTTGTGTTCTTCCTTTTTATATGTACTCTTGTGATGTTCTTGTTCAACCTAGGACTGTGAGACGTTGCTTATCGTCCGAACGAGATTTGGGTGTCGACGCCGTACGCGGAGTCGTACAACGTCACCTAGAGAGTTGATTCCACGATCCTATTTTTACGTGCTTGCTTTACCAAGTACACCATACCGTAGGATACTTGACACTATTTCATGTAACAGAATCTTTCTTGAGTTATTCATCGTGATTCTGTATAGGCTTACATGATTCGTGATATGAGACATGCATATTACATGGATATTATTATGACTCGTTGTACTAGCTATAGGTCATGATCTTGCGTTTTATGGACATGAGACGTCGTGGACATGAGACATGAGGTTACATTGGGTGGGGAGAGACACGCAAGCTATAGGCTGATTATTTATATATATACTACTAGAGGTGCCTTAGACCCTGTCTCAGATCTTTGGCAGATATACTGGAGTCGTGATACTACTTGCTGCTATGGGCTCCCCGACACAGAGCCTGAGTACTAGTGATGCTCTCATTTTGTATTTCACTTAGCTGGTTACATAGCTTCCCCTGAGGATCTATTTTTACTTACTGTATTTCATTTGGCTTGAGTATTTATTGTACCTTGCTATGTCTCCTAAGGACCTGGATCCGGATTATGTCCCCAGGTATAGATGAGGAGAGCTATCCCAAGGTTTACGGGACAGGTGCTACTATTGGAGACGTATAGGTTGCAGAGGACGAGGTTGTTCCGGAGGACTTCTCTTGAGCACACAGTATTCTCACCATTATTTTATTATGCTTTGTGTCCTTAGATATTTAATCTTGTATTGACTTCTGGATATTGTACTTGGATTTATTTCCTTTCCATTTTGATGACGGGTTGTTCCCCGTGACATTATTTATATTTCTTTGGTTGGACAGATCATTTTATATTATTGTGACGGGACTTGTCTCTTTGTGATTTCATTACTTATTGTGGATGCGATTAGATATATAAAATGTGACAGGTATTCGTAGACCATTTTTTTATGTATTACAACTTAAGTGCACTCTAACGGGTCCATTAAATTGGGTTTGCCCATTGGAGTTGTGCTATTGGCCATTGCCACGTGGCTAGTCCTTGGTATTTTGTGATTGGGACGTGACATAGTTTTTGTGGTGGCCCATGCAGGTCTACGAATATATTGCTTTAGTTTCAACTAAGGGACCGAGCAAGCCTGCGATTAGGATAATAATAAATTTATAGGATCTCATGCACATGTTGACACGTTCTTGACCTCTATATCAGACTCGAATAAATTCCTTGACTTGTATCATGTTTGATTCAACTGTTCAACCCTACACTGATCCCGATAAAAGAAGAGAAGGAAAAAAAAATTCTTTGACGGACTGAGCTTTGAGTTACAAAGAGTGATTGGTGCAGTTGTACCTACTTCTTATACGGACGTCCTTGCCACAGCTCGACGCATGGAGCACATCCACAGGAGGGAGTCCAACCAGAAGAGACCGTACGCATTAGTACCAGCTCGAGCACCACACGGGGAGCCTGCAAAGCGACCCCAGATGAATCCACCCCAGAGAGCAGCATCACGAGCCCCATCCCTTCCTACTTGTCACTACTGTGGCAAGGTAGGCCATATTGAGAGAGAGTGCAGACGCAAATTGGGATTATATTTATCTTGCGGATCCAGTCAGCATTCAGCCAGGGATTATCCTGAGCACCGAAGAGAAACATCAATGGCACTCGAGTTACGTTATTCGAACACCCTGCATGCTCCCAATATAATATTAAGTAAAATTAAAATTTATGGATTTATTTAATTATTTTAATATTCATTAATATTTAGTAAATACCTTTATAATTAATATAAATTTGGTTGTAATTATTTATTAGAGGAAATATAAATTTCCTAGAATTTTCCCAAGTGCCTAACTATCTTTGGGAATTTTTAGTATTTAATTATTGAATAAATAAAACAAAAAAAGAAAAAGAAATAGAAATTAAACCCAAACCTAAACTCTAAACTACCCAACCCGCGTACAGGAACCATCCCCCCCTCCTATATATATCTCCTATATATATATATGTATACATTACAACCTAAAACCCTAACCCACGCCTATACCACCTACACCACCTCCACCATCACCCACGCCTACACCACCACCACCACCCGCCGGAGTCGCCGACCGCCGCAACCCTGAAAACCGCCGTAGTAGCGCCGGAGCGCCGCCGCAGCAACCGCGCGGCCGGCAGCAGCGCACAACCTTACGGTTCCCCCTTCGCGCGAAGCTTTCACCCTCCTCGCTCGTCCGTTTCATGCCCCGTCTTTGCTGATATGTTCAAAACTTAACCCTCTAGGATTTCCTTCAATTGGAACGAATTTAGGCACCCGGGTTTGATCAAAAAATCGACCAGAAGTTGGCCGAAAAACTGTTCAACAACAGTTCAGAAATTTAGTCCAAGTACCCCAGTTCATGTCCAATTTTCTACCATCTCGTTAATTATTTCAAAATATAATTGAAGGGACTTCTTCATAATATAACCAAGATTTTTACTGTTCTTTTAGTTTTTATTAGTTTGCTATAATGGTTAAATTATTCTGGTTCCAAAACGACCAAAAACTTTTTTAAAACTCCCAAAATCTCGTGATACGGGGTACGTCCCGCCAAATGAGGTGACTTTATCGTGTGTGAGTTGCATCAGAAGACGCGTAACATAAACGCGAACGTGTGAGATTTTGCGGAACTTGATTTGGATGTCCGTACACACCAGAATCAACGCGTATCCGTCGAAAAATACCGTATCGGTCTGTTCTGACACTCGTCATAACTTCGTGTGTACTCGTAATTCGTAACGAAACTTATGCCGTTGGATTTGTAGCGTTACGCTGGTCCTGTGACACAAGTTTGGTTCGATTCTGAGAACGTTGATGAAACATCGTTTCATGGGCCCAAGGGTTTCACATGATGGACGATTTCGGGATCGGCTCATCGGAATCCAGTTCTAGATGTTCCGTTGGGTTCGTATCATCTTTCTGGACTCGTAGACACTAAGTTTGAAAATTTTGGAGAACTTTGTCTCCAGCACATAGTTTGAAAATTTTGGAGAACTTTGTCTCCAGCACATTTTTGGTGCGAAGTGAGCCACATGTGGATCCCGCTTTGACCCAAAACTGTTAATTCTGTCCATGTGTCCAAATTGGACTTATGGGTAGTCAATCTTAGCTATTTCAAGTATTCGGAGAACATTGGTGATGTTTGTTTCAGCATCCGGAGGTGTACGTACAGATTCTACTTTCCCAGGAGTAGTTGATGGATTTCAGAATCCAGGCAAGTATACCTTGCCAAACCTGCAGAGATCCTGTTATATTATTTGCTTGTGTTCTTTCTCTTTATATATACTCTTGTGATATACCTGTTCAACCTAGGACCGTGAAACGTTGCTTAGCGTCCGAACGAGATTCGGGTGTCGACGCCGTACGCGAAGTCGTGCAACGTCACCTAGAGAGTTGATTCCACGATCCTATTTTTACGTGCTTGCTTTACCAAGTACGCCATATCGTAGGACACTTGACACTATTCCATGTGATAGAATCTTTCTTGAGTTATTCATGGTAATTCTGTATAGGCTTACAGGATTCATGATATGAGACGTGCATATTACATGGATATTATTTTGACTCGTTGTACTAGCTAGAGGTCATGATCTTGCGTGTTATAGACATGAGACGTCGTAGACATGAGACATGAGGTTACATTGGGTGGGAAGAGACACACAGGCTATAGGCTGATTATTTATATATATACTACTGGAGATGCCTTAGACTCTGTCTCAGATCTTTGGCACATATACTGGAGTCGTGATATTACTTGCTGCTATGGGCTCCCCGACACAGATCCTGTAGTGGTCTCAGCCTGAGTACTAGTGATGCTCTTATTTTGTATTTTACTTATCTGGTTACATAGCTTGCCCTAAGGATCTTTTTTTACTTACTATATTTTATTTGGCTTTAGTGTTTATTGTACCTTGCTATGTCCCCTGAGGACCTGGATCCGGATTATGTCCCCTGGTGTAGATGAGGAGAGATATCCCGAGGTTTACAGGACAGGTGCTACTATTGGAGACGTACAGGTTACAGAGGACGAGGTTATTCCGGAGGACTTCTCTTGAGCACACAGTATTCTTACCATTCTTTTATTATGCTTAGTGTCCTTAGATATTTGATCTTGTATTGACTTCTGGATATTGTACTTGGATTTATTTCCTTTCCATTTTGATGATGGATTGTTCCCCGTGACATTATTTATATTGTTTTGGTTGGACAGATCATTTTATATTATTGTGACTGGACTTGTCTCTTTATGATTTTGTTACTATTGTGGATGAGATTAGATATATAAACTGTGACAGGTATTCGGAGACCATTTTTTTATGTATTATAGCTTAAGTGCACTCTAATGGGTCCATTAAATTGGGTTTGCCTATTGGAGTTGTGCTACTGGCCATTGCCATGTGGCTAGTCTCTTGGTATTTTAGGACTGAGGCGTGACAAATATTCCCCAAGACCAATCTTTATTAGCAAGAGTCTTCCTGAAGAAGATAAAGAAGCTTTAGTCCAGCTAATAAAGGATCATGTTGATGTCTTCGCCTGGAGTTACAAGGAAATGCCTGGCATGACTCCTCAAATAGCCACACGCAAGCTCAATATTCTTTTGAATGCTAAGCCGGTAAAACATCAACAATGGTGATTCCGTCCGGATATGATGGATGCAATTGAAGCAGAAGTCAAAAAACTCATAGCATGTGGCTTCGTTCGAGAAGAGCAGCATCCCGAATAGGTAGCCAATGTCGTCCCAGTTATGAAAAAGAATATGAAGGTCCAAGTTTTCATAGATTATCGAGATCTAAACTCTGCCTGTCCAAAAGACGAGTTTTCTCTCCCCATCACAGACATCATGATCGATAATACATATGGCTTTGAACGTATTTTCTTTATGGATGGATTCTCGGAATACAACCAAATAAAGATGTCTCCTGATGAGAAAAAATATACCTCTTTACGTACACCACTGGGAGTATACTGCTATATAGGCATGCCCTTCGGCTTGAAGAATGCGGGAGCAACGTATCAACGAGCCATGAGTACAATTTTCCAGAAACATTTACGGAAGACAGTAGAATTCTACGTGGATGATATTGCTTTCAAGAGTCATCTTAAAGATGATCACCTTCAATATTTGAAGACTGTGTTCGAATTGATGCACCACCACCAATTGAAGATGAATTCAACTAAATCCTTTTTTGGAGTCTCCAATGGCAAGTTCCTCGGATTTGTTATAACTTACAAGGGTATTCATATTGACCCCGATAAAATTAAAGCAATCCTCAAAATACGGCCTCCACATAATCTCAAATAACTTGGTGGTCTGTAAGGCCGTCTGACATGCATCAGGAGGTTCATCTCCAATCTCTTGGGATGATGTCGACCCTTCACTCAGTTAATGAAGAAAGGTGTATTCTTTGTCTGGAATGAAGCATGTCAACAAGCATTCGAAGACATCAAACGATATCTCATAAATCCACTAGTTCTGGTGTCTCCGATCGTAGGAAAGCCATTTTGGCTGTATGTTCGAGCAATAGATCACTCCCTAGAAGCTCTTCTTGCACAAAAGAGTAACAAAGGCCATGAACAGACGATCTATTATCTTAGTCACATGATGGTCGGTGCTGAATATCGATACAATCCTGTGAAAAAAGAATGCCTCACTTTGATATTTTCTATTCAAAATATACGGCAATATTTGTCGGGTCAAACTATTAATGTGATATCCAGAGTAAATCTCCTCCGGGTATTGATGACCAAGCCAAGCACACTCAATTCTCGGTTAGCTACATGGACAATGCTGCTATCGCCTTATGACATGTTATATGTCCCGCAAAAAGCAGTAAAGAGTCAAGTGCTAGCTGATTTCCTGGCAGCTCATCCTGTACCAGAAACTTCCAAACTGTACGATGACATACCAGATGAAGTCTTAGAGTCTAATATGGTAATGGAAGATGACACCTAAAAACTAGTCTTTTATGGGGCATCAAGAATAGGACCCAAAGGCAACATAGTAGCTAGAGTGGGCATAGTCCTAGTATCTCTTAAAAAACTACTCATTCATCGAGCATATTATCTCAGTGAACCATATGAAAATAATATGGCAGAATATAATGCTCTACTCATTGGTCTCCAATTAGCCGAAGAATTGGACATAGAATATCTTGAAGCCTAAGGAGACTCCAAGCTGATAGTCAATCAAATCAGGGGAGTGTATGAGGTTCAACATGAAGACCTCATATCTTATTATCAAGCGGCAATCGAACTGGCTTTTACTTTCAAAAGATTCTTTATTGAACATGTGCCTCGGTTACAGAATATGGAAGCAGATGCTTTGGCCGGCCTAACATCATTATTGGTCATTCCCCTAAAGAGACGACACTCAATTATGCTAACAGGTCGATAGTTATTCTATACCAAAAGTAATCTGCAAATTGAATATAGTTACGTCATAAATTCAACCTCCATGGATAAAGATTGGAGAGACCCTTTTATAAACTATGCTGCTTATGAGATTCTTTCAGAAGATCCAAAATAAGCCATTTCTATTACAAGACGCTCACTCCGATTCTACTATGACACATCATCCAAAATATTATATCATCGTTATTATTAGGGATTACTGCTACGTTGTCTTTCCAACCCTGAAGCAAGATAATCACTCCGTGAAGCTCATAATGGCATCTATGGAGCACATCAGCTATGTCCTAAATTATAAGACCGTCTCAGGAGAATTGATTATTTTTGGTCCACCATGTTGGCAGATGCCATAGATTACGCTCTTAAATATAGATCATGTCAAATACATGCTAATTTTATCTACCAACTAACAGAGTTCTTACACCCTACAGCTGCCTACTGGCCTTTTAAAGCCTGGAAAATGGATATTATTGTTCCAATCATCCCTTCTTCTTCTAGAGGATATCGATTCATACTTGCAATAACCGATTACTTCTCCAAATGGGCAGAAGCAGTCCCACTCATCAAAGTGAAAACGTCCAACATAATTAGCTTCGTCAAACACCATGTTATCTATCATTTCGATGTTTCCCGGAGGATAATACAAGACAATGGGCCACAATTCGCCAGTCAAGCATTTTATCGATTTTGTGACAAGAATCAAATCCAGAATGTAGCATCTACGACCTATAATCTAGTAGCCAATGGTTTAGTAGAAGCCTTCAACAAGACCATAATCAAATTCCCTAAAAAGTTTGTCTCATCCAACAAACGCGATTGGAATAAGAAGCTTGGAGAATTTTTATGGGCTTATCGTACAGCAGTTCGAACTCTAACTGGTTGTACACCATTCTCTCTGATCTACGGATATTAAGAAATTATTTTGCTCAAAATCCAGATATCTTCTCTCAGACTAGCTATTGCTAATGAGCTAACAGTAAAGAATAATGATCGATTATGCCTGCAAGAATTAGAAGCATTGGATGAAAAGCGCCTGTATGCTTAACAGCGTATTGAGCTATATCAAGCACGCATTTTCAGAGCTTTTAATCAAAAAGTCAAGAAAAGAATATTCTGGGTCGGTAAAATATTCTGGGTCGGTGAATTGTTTCTTAAAGTAAGGAGACCTATGATCACAACTCATAAAAGCAAAGGCAAATTCTAATCTAAATAGGTAGGTCCTTATGTGGTGGAGACAACATTCTCCAACGAAGCCTACATGATCGCTAAGCCTAAGTGAGATTTGATAATGATGCCTATCAATGAAAATTTTCTCAAGAAGTATTATGTCTAGGCATGACCTATTCTTCTCCATCTCCAGGAGAGTAAAATAAGATCTACAACATGTATATTTTTTCAATCCCCAACAACTTATAGCCTACACGGTATCTTGAACTATTAATTATATTTATTCTTGAATAATACATGGGTAGTGGGTCCTCAAAGTTTTTTAGTAGGACAATCCTCAGATCCAACAAAACACACTCGTTGAGATCATCTAAACGATTCTCTCTAACAAAAATATTCCATTATTAAAGCCCAGTTGTTTTAAGGATATCCTATTCCTAATCCCCAGTTGGGTCACGAATAATCTAACATGTTTCTTTACCAGTCATTAGGTGTAATATGATTTATGTACATATTACCTCTGAATCATATTCCATTTATTATCCCTAACAGAGAAGATAATCGTTCTCCCTTGAACTACTCTTTCTTCTTTTCCCCAACGAAGTAAACTAGCGAGCTATCACGCCCATATCACCTCTGATAGTATTGCATCCTGTAAAAATTTTCATTTATACTCAGCATGAGTACGCCACGGGTGACAAATTCATATAACCCCCCACTAAATTATATTTTTTCATGTCCATGTTACATTTGAGCAGATATATTTGGTGGGATCCCGTTCGAAAATATATCACGTCCACATTACCTCTGATCTTGTTTCACTCTAATCTATTATTTGTATCTAATCTCATATGTACAATAAATAAATAAATAAATAAATAAATAGGTCCACAACAAATAATTGTTCTTTGAAAAGCTAAAAGTTTTAATTTATTTTATTGAAAACTTACAAGAAAATAAAATAAGGAAAAGCATAAGGTAAATTTTACTCAGGTGGAGTAGAAAGATCAAGGAGGAACTATGTCAGTCGAGCTAGTTGCTGGTCTTTATTCAATGTTGCTCTTCTACGTGCTGCGGGCATTCTCGAGTTATCTGTAGCAAAATGAGCCATAGAAGCATATGACTCTATAATCTTGTTCCGAGCGTAGTCAAGCTCGTTCTTGTTATGCTCGAGCTCCAAAAGCTATTCTGTTGTTAAATCATAATGTGCCAGCTCTTCCCAACGCCAGTCCACGGTCACCTTCAACTCTTCTCTCTCTTGCTTAAGTTGGGCTTTGAGTTCTTGGATCTGAGTTTGGAGATTTAGCGCCCTGGCATTATGTTCATCATGGGTAGAATGATGAAAAGCCAAAGAAGAAGTCACTTCTTTCACAGAAGCATTTATTCGGACAGTCTTCTCAACATGGATCTGCATATGCTCCTAGAAAATAGTATAATGCTCTATGAACTCAGCAGTAATTGACTCATACTCAGTCTGAATTAGAGCGCTGAAATGTCCCCACTGTTAAGCTACATATATTCATTAATGGGCTGTTCGAGGCCTACCTAAATTTGCTCAAGAGCAGCAGCCCTATATTGATTCTTGAAATTTCTGATGAGTTGAATCATAGACGAGCTAGCATCTTTCACATCTTCAAAAGATAAACCTTTTTCAAGTACCAAATTTATCAACTCTTTCAATGTTGTGTAGAAAGCAGACATATAAGCTTATACTAAATCATTAAAATGAGTGTTTAAACTTGGAGTTGCTGCAATTTCATCTAACCCCCGACTATGATGCACAAAAGCAAAAATCGTGATAGTTGTAGCCTTGACACTAGGGACAGAAGAGGAAGAACCCGATTCTTATTCTCTCGGGCTAACAATGGAAGCCATTTCGGCAGTACTGGTTATCTCTACCACAAGAGCAGTTGAAGCTACTGCTGGTATTAATACGATATCCGCAGTCGGAACAGTGATATCAGTAACATAAGTTGTTTCAGCCTACGAAATAACTGTCTCCTCGGCCCTCTCCGGAGCAACTTCTACCACAACTTTATCACATATAAGAAATATCAAAAATAATACGATCAATAAACAACACATTATAATTAAGATATATACACAATGAGTTAAGGAAAGAAGTTGCACCTTGACCTGTGTTAGCCTGAGTTGTCATTGCATAAATTTGTGACAACGCGGCATGCAACGCAAGAACTTTTGGTATAGAAAGAATAGAGAGGCACGTACTAATACCAGTTGGTACATATTCATCTTCAGGAGTCTGCCCCCCAAATAACTCCCCAAGTCTGTCAATGAAGCCTCCACCTCAGACGAATCGGCTTGAAGGAGCAAATTATCGTAATCGCTCATAGTCATGCTCGCTTCAGAAACTACAGTTTTAGTATCAAACTGCTCTGTAGCATCTTCAAGCCCAGTTGTAACTGTAGAAGATTAAGGTTGAGCATGAATATCCTATTCAGGAATATCTTCGAGGGCTAAAGAAGCAACGTCAGCTTGTGACTCGATCTGCTCACCAACTTCAACCCGAGAAGGTGAAATTATTTTTACATCAACGTCTTCTTAATCACCATTGACTCTGGGGTCAGAACTTCCCATAGCATGTTGAGCCTTCAGATCTACTAACGGAGCAGCCTGATTCTTTAGATCCATTGACGGAGGAGGTATGAATGCAATCGGCAGGATAAGTTGACCCGCAACATCGAGGATAGGATCTGCAAAACCAATTGTTGCAGCAGCAGGAGCAACACTTATTCCTATAGTAATAGTAGGGGGAGGGATGTAAGTGCTAATCCTCTGCACTGCTGGAGAGGCAACAAACAGTCCAGGACGCTCCAACGAACTAATCCATTCATCAATCAAATTCCTTCTTTAGGGAATAGAAGTCTTCGATTTTGACTTCCTAGGCTTCGCAACAACATACCTCTTTTTGGCAGATCGGCCCCCAGTTGGGGATGTAATCTTATGCTTCCAAAAATTTTGAACTACTATGGCAAGGGCGGGTGTATCTGGTTGTACATGTGGAAGAGCTTCCAATATCTCATCCAGAGGTGCATCATCTTCCTCCTCGAATAAAGAAGGTCTTAGTAGCTTCATAATGGCTCCTTTCATCGGGATTCAAAAACTAGTTCGCATATCAAAATTCCTATGAAATTGGTTGATAGAACAATAAAATTGTGCAATGGAATGCAATATGCGTAATGAAGGTTTGGGTGCAGGCAGAGTAAAAGTAGCTAATGTACAACCCATAATAAAATATCTCCATCTTCGAGCGCCATCGATTAAACCTCCAGAATTTGCTAAGCACGGAGTACATTTCCAACGTACAATTGATCATAGCTAAATTGCCTTACAAAGCGGCTAGGTAAATACGGTTTGAGGGTGCAACCGTTGCCATTTCTATACACCAAATGAGATGGACGGATAAACATCAGCCATGAAAAGTCCCTTGATGAAAACCTCGATATGGTGGTCCCCTCGTCAGTAAAACTCGAACCTTGGTGCTCAGTTGCTACATCAGGAATAGCGCAATAAAAGCTATAGATGTTCCCCATGTTTAAAGCTCGTCTGGTCTGAAAAGGTATAGTATAGGCCTCGATATGGTGGTCCCCTTGTCAGTAAAACTCGAACCCCAACTCGCCACGTGGAGTAAAAATAGTTCTAGTGCTAGAGTTATATAATAAAGCCAAGAACATATTGGTGTTGGGTGCAATGCCATAGCAAGTCGCTAACAAGGCATTGTATAAATCCGAAGATACGAGATTCTCAGTATATTGATCCAATATCCATGTCGTTGATCGACGCTAATAGATACTTTCATTGATCAACCATCCTGGCAGTCGAACGTTCTTCTGAGAATAAACGCCTCCAGTATCAGTATAAGGGTTGGCGAACAAAGGAGACTGAATAGGTTGAATCAACGAAAAATCTTCACTTGGTACGTTCCCGGGATGAAGTCCTCGCATTTGAGCTGAATCTCCATCGCTAGAACTGGAGAAAGGACCATGTTTGTAGCTAATTTTCCCCGGCATAGCTCCATTAGTAGGGGAGTCAAATCCCACTCTATCTTCCGTCGATAAGTAGCATGGGAGAAGGCAGATAGCAAAAAATTTCTTGACATCTCTGGGAGATACATGACCCTACCATGAGCATTGAATAACCACTTCTCTTTCTTTTTCTTGGGCTGAGATGATTGATGAATGGCATCGCCAAACAAAAAAGGCAGCTTAGAATATGTCTCATTAGCGAAGGAAGTGAGAGGTTCGCCGCTTATCAAAGACGACATCATTCGTTCCTTTGCCCGGCTATCAACAATTGGCGTATGTTGGACATCTTCTTATCAGATTGGAGAAATTTGGTATGCGACAAGTCCTCTAGATAATTAGTATGCAGAAGTCCAGCAGTGGATCCCATCAGTTCAAACAAAGTATCCGTACCCAAGTCTGCAAAAACCATAAACGAGGAGTCAATAAATCTCATGAAGAGGAGTACGTAAAAATAATCATATTACGAGTCTTTGAAGATTCTAAAGGAGGCGCATTTTTCTAAAATTTGGAAACTAGGTGCATTTTATGAATACTTCAGGATATCAGCGCATTTTATGCACCAATTTGCTAAAATAGGCAAAGAATACGCCAATCTGTCAAAACTGGCGAAAAGTGCGTCGACTCACCAATATTGGAGAAAGTGTGCCATAGTGACTGTTTCCTCTCTGAACGAGGGAAAGTGTGCCAGATGATTATTTTCACTCTGAACGAGGGAAAATGCGAGATGATTGTTTCCACTCTGAACTAGGAAAAATGTGCCAAAGAGGCTATTTTTGCTCTGAACGAGAGAAAAGTGCGCGTGTACGTGTGTCTCTGTGTTCCATGTTTTTCGTTCTCCTTCTTCTTTCTTTTATTTTTTTTTTGCCATTTATTGGAGCTTACATTGTATACGTAAAAAGAAAGAAAGAAGATAAGGAAGAAAAAGTTAGTCGCCGTACCAATCAGTGGAGGGTGTGCTACAGCCCCTGATGCTACTCTCGACGGCGGCATATTGAGCCGCTCTCCGACGGGCTGATCCAACGTCGACCTCGTCAGCGGCCTCTCCTTCGTTGCTCGAGAAGAGGAGTCCAATCCCTTCCCCTTGCTACCTTTTTTGGTCGCTTGAGTTTGCTTGGGGGCCATTGTTGTTGCTCGAAGAAGAAGAAGAAGAAGAAGAAGAAGAGAAGAAGAAGAAGGATTATGGTTTTAGAGAGAATACAGAGGGTTTTCAGAATCTGTAAAAGAAACCTTTTCTCTCTCCCTAAGTTCATTTATAGATTTGGATCAAGACTCTTCGAATCCTGTACATTAATCATGTTGTTCAGCTACGTCAACAATCAGTTGGGATTTTGCCCAAAATATGCGCACAAAATCTCAACAACTTTTTATACTTCTAATTCAAAATATTTTGAATTCTTCTGGACGAATTCAAAATATTTGAAGGGAGTCTTGTAGAAGCATAAAAATGTACTTCCTAAAGACAGTGCAGTTTTCTATAAATAAACTTAGTAGGGGAAGAATGGCACAATTTTTCTGTATTTTAAAGGATTATGCACTTTTAAGATGCTTTCATCAACAAAGACAGGCGCACAAATCTCATGTATGCTTTTCCCCCAAACATTAAATGCAACGAATCTGACAAACTGGAACAGCAGTCGAGGAGTCAAAGTCATCATTATAGCTGAGCTGCGGCATGCAGACTCAGGTTGTCGTTTAGCGACCAATACGAACCAATCTATTCAAAGTGCGCTCGTATAGCCAATCTTTCCAAAAGTGCGCCATTACAGCTACTTCCTCAAAAGTGCGCCATTACGTCTACTTCCTCAAAAGTACACCATTACGGCTACTTCCTCAAAAGTGCACCATCATGGCTACTTCCTCAAAAATGCGCCATTATGACTACTTCCTCAAAAGTGCGCAATTACGGCCAAAATCCTCAAAAGTGTGTCATCATGGCTACTTCCTCAAAAGTGCGCCATCACGGCCAATTTCTCAAAAGTGCGCCATTATAGCTACTTCTTCAAAAGTGTGCCAATATGAACAATTTTATCAAAAGTGTGCCAGTCTACAGACCATTTCTAAAGTGCGCCTACGATCCTAACTGACAAAGAGAAGTTACGATTACGTATCCTACATGCCATGTTCCTCGTGAAACATGCAAAAATAACTATTCCATAACCTACGTTCTCCTCATATAGGAAGCCACGTGTCAAGCAGGCAGCAAGTTGTGCACCCACTCACTAGATCGTGGGATATTATCCTGTTACGCCATAGTCCCAAAATACGTAGGACTAGAAACACGTAAGCATGCCAGCCGTATGTATATGGCAACTCCAATATATGGATACCATAATACACACGTACGCTGTAATATGAATATAAACTCACATATAGTACATATATTGTCACAAGTCAACGATATACTAAATCTCATCCACACAACAAGTCACAAAAGGAAATAACTAAACTAGAATAATGAGTCAGAATAATCCATAAATGATTGTCGGGTGGAGACAAATCCACTACCAATGACTATATCAAAACTAGAATAAGAGAGGAGGGTAATCTCCAATATAAAGTAAGGTGATGACAGAAGTGTATCAGCTAAGAAGATCCATCGCTGGATATAATCAAAGATGCTCCGAAGGTAAGACCTCCTCAGTCTGATAGGAAGCGTCAGGTCCAGGTCCATACTCCTGTGGATACTCCTGCCCGTCTATATCTGGAAAGGTACCAGGTCCTCAGAGGGACGTAACAAGATACATAGAAGCAAGCCAATTTGAATACAGTAAACATGCATAATATTTGAAAATATATAAGTACGCTGTACAAGACAATCTATATGAATGCAAATGAGGACAACTTTTTGACGTATGGGCAAGGTTAGGCTACTCGATCTAAGCCTCACAACTCACACACCCGTCTAGAACATCATCAGTCGACATACCGTGGGGTAGCGACCCTCGTGACTCCATCAATTGACATACCGTAGGGGTAGCGACCATCGGACACGACTACCATATTGCGTGCTAGTTACTACGGTTCATGTCACGCCCCAGTCCCAAAATACATAGGACTAAGACACGTAAGCATGCCAGCCGCATGGATATGGCAACTCCAATATATGGAAACCAAATCCACACGTACGCTGTATTATGAATATCAAATCCATAAGTGGTATAACATATGTCACAAGTCACAGGGTATAATCTAAATCTTATCCACGAAAATCAAATATAATTAAATAACCAACATCTATGAAACTAGATCTCAATAAGAAGTATCTAAGGATGATAGTTGGATGGAAACAAATCCACTACCAACTCGAATATAAGAGCAAATACAATATGAGTACAACACAATAAACACTATATAAGAATACCAGCTATCAATCACGGGCTCGAAGAGAAGACATCCTCGAAACATAAGTAACCGTCCGAATCTGCGCTCCTGCGAATACTCAAGAACAGATACACCTGGCAGGGGACCAGGTCCTCAGAGGGACATAACAAGATACTTAAACACATGCCAATAAAGTACTGAAATAAATATCCAATGGTCGCCTAACCGTCTAAGTGAATGCAGTAAGAACAACTTTCCCCACAAGTGAGCTATCTGGCTGAAAATTGGGATTTGGCATGGTTCTCTTTTGAAGATCCAGGGGCCTCAAAGGCACGTCGTCTTTTGAACGGCGGAGGCCCGCCAATGTACATAATATAATATATAAGGGTCATCACCACCCGTATCTCCAGCGGAGAATCCGGGAGCACAGAAAAAGTGCAAAGGAGCTCAAATGTTGTACTTGTTGTTCTCCCCACCCCATGCTCTAAGCATGTCATATCCATGACATGATAACACCTCTAATAACTGCCAAGTCTACTAGCATGCAAAGTTTCTAACAGCAGTTATTCCTAGCGCACGGCCCATATGTACAGGAGGCCAGACCTGTCACGCAGTCCGTGATCTATATGAGACTCACACCCGTGTAACAACTGTGTCACGGCCATTGAACCTAATAATACTACATGATAATGGGGTAGTCTCATAAACAGGGTCAATACAAATACATAAATAAAAATATATCGCAAAGACACCGTCGCGCGCATTTTATATACAGTGAAAATATATGAACTAAAGACAGAAAATAAAGATGCATGCAACATATGGAATATGAATAACAGTACAATAGCAAGGTATACTTGCCTGGCAAGGAAGCTGCAATGTACCAATAACCTTCTCCAGAAATCGCGCAGAACAAATCCAATATCCTATTTACACATAATATGATACAAATAAAATCATTAGTCATTACACTAGCACATACAAAACTATATTTATACTGGACTCAGGGGGTACACTAGGGGTACACTAGTCATCTAACACGGTCAATTACGCGTTGAATTACGCATGGTTACATCTTCAAGTGTTGTACACAATCAGTCAGTCAACTGACAGGTGTCTACGCCATTACATTAATGTACGCAAGGCGGACAATTCACAAGTTCTTAGGGTCAACATGGTCAGGGTAAGTACGGGACGGTCCACGGTGTCCTAGGGTCGTACAGTCTGAATATATATAGTCCTAATTATTATTAGCATATAATTAATATACATATATACCATATATATATATATGTACATATATATCATCCAATAATTATACGTATACCAAGTTGAATAGTATGCATATACTAAATATATATATAGATATATCAAACTGAATGTTATACGCGTACGAGTACGAGTTCGTGTACGCAACACTGGGTTCACCGAATCAGGGTCCGATATCAGCTAACAGTCAATAATCAATACTAATATCCTACTGGCATACACACAAGCACACATAAATGGAGCAGACAGACAGGTTCATACCTCGGAGTATGTGCACGGGTACGACAGTGAGGTTGACAACGATGATGATGATGGTGACGACTATGCTGAGATGACGATGAAGTGATGCTGATGATGATGACGAGGGCAATGGTGTTTGACGAGGACGATGGTGAGGATGGAGATGTGGACGGTGGTGTGATGATGATGATAATGATTGAAAGTGATGATGATGGGCTGACGGCTGCTGATACGATGAGGTGATGATGATGATTATTATGACGATGATGAGAAGGAGGATGATGGTGATTAGGTTAAGGTATTGGTGACGATGATGGTGATTGTAATGGTGGTGATTGTGATGATTCTAATGGTGATGACGAGGGTGAGTTGTTGAAATGACGACGAAGAGATGACGACAATGCGATGATGATGACGAGGACGATGGTGTTTGACGAGGACGACGACGAGGGAAGGGGATGTGAACGATGGTGTTTGACGATGATGCTAATGATGATGGAATGGTGATGATGAATCGTGACGATGATGATGGTGGTGGTTGTGGACTACCGGAGTCCGGCCAGGGGAGCTTCCGGTGAGTCATGGTGGTGGAGAAGATGATGAAGAGCATGGGGAGTTGTGGTGATGGTGAAGATGATCGATGATGATTGGCTGCTGGGGGTGCTGCTGACCGGGCCGGCCTGGGGAGTTGCTCCGACGAGGGGAAGGAGTAGTCAGGGATCGACGTGGGGGTGGTCGTGGTGTTGCTCGGCGTTGCGAGGAAGTTCAGCAGCGGGCTCCGGCGTGGACGAACGAGGAGGTGGAGACTCGGGTTGTCGGAGACGAGGATGGCAATGGTGGAGTGGTGTGCTCCGGCGAGGTTGGCGATGGCAGAGGAAGAGGAACGAGAGAGGGAGGAGGTCTGGTGCTGTTAATGGAGATGGGAGTGATGGTTCGTCGACGTGGTGGCGTCGGGTCGTGCTCCGGGACAGAGGAGCGGAGGAGGAGTGGAGGTACGGGGAGAGTTCCGGCCATGGGTGTCCGGCGAGGAAGACTCGGGTGGAAGAAGGAGGAGAAGAGATGATGATGATGGGATGAGGTGGCAGCGTGCAGGATCCGGGGTTAGGCGGAGGATTGGATTCCGACTGGATGGCTCAGCCGCTCCGGGGGTCGAGATGACCGAAGCTCCGGCTGTGGGAGGGCTACGATCAGGAAGGAGGAGGAGATGAACAGTACTGGTGATGGGGGGTTCGGCTGGTTATTTCTTTAGGTTTTGTTTTGGGGATTGATTAAAAAGAAAAAATGTATTTATATGTGAAGGGGGTTGAATGTTTGACCTAATTCTTGGTCAACATCTTGGAAAAGGCCTTGGATTCTATATCTTAGGATTGGGCTTGGGCTCACATGGGGGTGTTGGGGCTATAATTTGCGTTAATTAAATGCAAGGGTAGATTTAAACATACGAGGGCGATGTGCGCGCGTTTGCACATCCAGAAAATTATGGGAAAAATTCCTATGAAGGGGAAAAATAGATTTCTTCATGAATTGTCCAATGGTGGGGATACCTCAATACGTTTTTGCATAAAAGCCCCCAAAATTGGAAAATTGCACAAAGGCAGAAATTGAATTTAATTAATTAAATCGAAACGCGCACGATGTTCTAGAATTAATTAGGAGTACATGGGATTAAATTAGGCGGGACACAAGTATCAGGGGCGTAGAGGGTACAGTGTAGAATATTAATAAAATTCGGTTTGCACAAAACGGTCAAGATTGTGTCCCCAATTTCGATTGGGACGCACAAGGGTACAAAATTGGAAATTATTTCGAATTAAGAAATAATGTCCGCGACGTTTATTGTGCGGCAAAAATATAGCACCAGAGAGCAATATTATAAGTTGCGCAAGGGTCAGAATAGTAGGCGGGCATGTCTAGGATGAGGTTGTGAAGTTTGTTGGAAGGCAATGGCTAGTGAGGTGCTCCAATTATCGAAACAACGGTAAGGTGCGCTACACGATATAATTCATTGCATAATTAAATCAAATGACGTGTTCTAAAACTTGTTGGTTCAAACTAGCCCTAATTTCACTATCTAAGCTAATTAGGCCTAATTTTGGGTGAGGGGGTTTACAATCTACCCAACTTAAAATAATTTCGTCCTCGAAATTAAACTAGGGTAGGGTTTCTCTATCTAACCTCACTTGATTACAGTCTAAAGAATTCTCCTTAAGTTAATATTGCAGTTTCTACCCAACTTAGAATTTACCCATCTATCATCTAAGGCTATACATCTAAGAAGGCTATGCCCTAAATTATTTAATCAAGTTATTTAATCCTCAAAGTTTTTAACACCAAACATAACATCTATGATATGCCCTTAATTACAAAAGAATAATCCTCAAGTATGTGATCGGCCTATGGGGTATATCTAGTACTCTTTGTGTACCAAACTTATACCAAGCACGAGGTTTCGTCTTTCCAAAATAAGGGAAGACGAAGATCAATAATAAAGAGTTCAAGGGTGAGGTAATAGAATAGAAGTATCGGGATCAAGGCGTTTAAAGAATTCAAATAGGAATTGTCAAAGCAGTTGTGGATTGAAATCCTATTTTGGTAATTCTTTGTTCGCATGCTCGTATTAGTACAGTTATATAACCGATACGATATGTCAGACATGTCTAGGGAAAGTATGTTTGTCTACTAATCACTATATAGCTCAATCCACGTAAAGTAGTTATGCGAAGGGCGTACCAAGCGCACTAAGGTTGATCAGACCGTAATGCACTGATTCTAAAATGTATTAGTGTATACATCCAATAATACATATATTGTGGACAAGCTTGATAAAAGAATAAGCTCGCAAAACTAGGCTATAATAGCGGCATAAGTTAAGGTAGTACAACAAATATAAGTACGCTAGATGATGATGAGAGGAGGTACAAATTAATTCAAGTTCACAAAAACGAAAACAAAATAAGCAACAATAAAAAGGCTCTACAATCTCTACAGTTATCACACAACCTCCTTGTCTAGGTCGCTAGTCGACCAAATAGGGGCATGGACCTCTAAATTCTATCGTCTGAATAAACACTATCGTCTTATGCTAGCATATAATTAATGTCATTCAGTTACACTTCAATAATGGGTCAAAAGACTATGCGATACTAGGGTGTGAGGTATACTACCTAACTTATAATAATTTAACTACTATTGTAATTGCCTTAAGGATACCGTAGAAACTCCTGTTAAGGTTTACGAGAAGGGGTCTTGGTACTTATTAGGGTTTCCTCTTTTATTACATAGGTCATGGTCGTCCTAAGTCTTAATCATAGCGCTCATAGAGCAAGTATCAATAGTAATGATAGAAGAGTTACTGGCCGTCAAGGGGAAAGGGATCTAACTCGTATTAAGGTGGGGGTACAAATTACGTGGTCTACAACTAGGGGTAATCGTCACAATCTAATTGAACACTCAACTATCAGGTTCTAACTACAAGGTACACAATTCAAAATTCAAGATTACAACTATGACTATAGCAAACTATATATCCTATCATAGAGTATAATCACTTGGTCTATGATCAGAGGTGGCAGGTGGCACGAGTTAAAAGATAAAGAAGAGAAAACATGATTAGTCGTCGCAAGAATAGTGAGCGCTAGGGTTTCAGAGGAACAATATATGAAATTAAAATAGGGGGCTCTAGATAGCATCATGGTTTTCTAAGGGGAGGTGGTATGCTAGCTGCTATGTTTAAGGTATGATTAGGAAAATATTCTATGCATTGCTCTTGGCTTTCTAAGGTACTGTCTGCCTATCTCAAGACAATAATATAAATTTATAGTTCCCCAATACTTATCTAACTGCGAAGGTTAGGTTCAGTCCTAATATTCAATTTTTTGGTTTTTTTATTGGTTCCTCAATACTAGGGTCAAACATTATGGTAAACTTCTAACTAACTCTAGTAGTGTCTATACTACTCTCAAGTCTTCATAATACATCAGGGGGTAATGGTAAACCATTTCTAGAGATAAAGAATTCAAGGGTTCACTAGATATTCTAAACTTAGTGGTGTGTCTATATTCTCGTTGTATTCTTAATAGGTGTGCTACTCTAATTATCATCCTAATAACAGGGGTTCCTATATCCTAGCAGAAGGCTATACTCAAAGAACTATTAGGGAAGTACAGGAATCAAGCAGGATACAATTGTTCAAATAGAACAGATAGGAGGAAGATGAATCATAGTCAATTGTGGATGAGATCATATACTCTAGTCCTAGGTGCAGGCTTGTTCGGTACAATAACGTAACCGAGATAATATGCTCTCGACCTGCATGGGCCACTACAAAAACATGTCATGCCCCAGTCCCAAAATACATAGGACTAAGACACGTAAGCATGCCAGCCGCATGGATATGGCAACTCCAATATATGAAAACCAAATCCACACGTACGCTGTATTATGAATATCAAATTCACAAGTGGTATAACATATGTCACAAGTCACATGGTATAATCTAAATCTCATCCACGAAAATCAAATATAATTAAATAACCAACATCTATGAAACTAGATCTCAATAAGAAGTATCTAAGGATGATAGTTGGATGGAAACAAATCTACTACCAACTCGAATATAAGAGCAAATACAATATGAGTACAACACAATAAACACTATATAAGAATACCAGCTATCAATCACAGGCTAGAAGAGAAGACATCCTCGAAACATAAGTAACCGTCCGAATCTGCGCTCCTGCTAATACTCAAGAACAGATACACCTGGCAGGGGACCAGGTCCTCAGAGGGACATAACAAGATACTTAAACACATGCCAATAAAGTACTGAAATAAATATCCAATGGTCGCCTAACCGTCTAAGTGAATGCAGTAGGAACAACTTTCCCCACAAGTGAGCTATCTGGCTGAAAACTGGGATTTGGCATGGTTGTCTTTTGAAGATCCAGGGGCCTCAAAGGCACGTCGTCTTTTGAACGGCGGAGGCCCGCCAATGTACATAATATAATATATAAGGGTCATCACCACCCGTATCTCCAGCGGAGAATCTGGGCGCACAGAAAAAGTGCAAAGGAGCTCAAATGCGGTACTTGTTGTTCTCCCCACCCCATGCTCTAAGCATGTCATATCCATGACATGATAACACCTCTAATAACTGCCAAGTCTACTAGCATGCAAAGTTTCTAACAGCAGTTATTCCTAGCGCACGGCCCATACGTACAGGAGGCCAGACCTGTCACGCAGTCCGTGATCTATATGAGACTCACACCCGTGTAACAACTGTGTCATGGCCAATGAACCTAATAATACTACATGATAATAGGGTAGTCTCATAAACAGGGTCAATGCAAATACATAAATAAAAACATATCGTGACGACACCGTCGCGCGCATTTTATATACAGTAAAAATATATGAATAAAGACAGAAAATAAAGATGCATGCAACATATGGAATATGAATAACAGTACAATAGCAAGGTATACTTGCCTGGCAAGGAAGCTGCAATGTACCAATAACCTGCTCCAGAAATCGCGCAGAACAAATCCAATATCCTATTTACACATAATATGATACAAATAAAATCATTAGTCATTACACTAGCACATACACAACCATATTTATACTGGACTCAGGGGGTACACTACGGGTACACTAGTCATCTAACACGGTCAATTATGCGTTGAATTATGCATGGTTACATCTTCAAGTGTTGTACACAATCAGTCAGTCAACTGACAGGTGTCTACGCCATTACATTAATGTACGCAAGGCGGACAATTCACAAGTTCTTAGGGTCAACATGGTCAGGGTAAGTACGGGACGGTCCACGGTGTCCTAGGGTCGTACAGTCTGAATATATATAGTCCTAATTATTATTAGCATATAATTAATATACATATATACCATATATATATATATGTACATATATATCATCCAATAATTATACGTATACCAAGTTGAATAGTATGCATATACTAAATATATATATAGATATATCAAACTGAATGTTATACGCGTACGAGTACGAGTTCGTGTACGCAGCACTAGGTTCACCGAATCAGGGTCCGATATCAGCTAACAGTCAATAAGCAATACTAATATCCTACTGGCATACATACAAGCACAGATAAATGGAGCAGACAGATAGGTTCATACCTCGGAGTATGTGTACGGGTACGACAGTGAGGTTGACGACGATGATGATGATGGTGACGACTATGCTGAGATGACGATGAAGTGATGTTGATGATGATGACGAGGGCAATGGTGTTTGACGAGGACGATGGCGAGGATGGAGATGTGGACGGTGGTGTGATGATGATGATAATGATTGAAAGTGATGATGATGGGCTGACGACTGCTGATACGATGAGGTGATGATGATGATTATTACGACGATGATGAGAAGGAGGATGAGGGTGATTAGGTTAAGGTATTGGTGACGATGATGGTGAATGTAATGGTGGTGATTGTGATGATTCTAATGGTGATAACGAGGGTGAGTTGTTGAAATGACGACGAAGAGATGACAACGATGCGATGATGATGACGAGGACGATGGTGTTTGACGAGGACGACGACGAGGGAAGGGGATGTGAACGATGGTGTTTGACGATGATGCTAATGATGATGGAATGATGATGATGAATCGTGATGATGATGATGGTGGTGGTTGTGGACTGCCGGAGTCCGGCCAGGGGAGCTTTCGGCGAGTCATGGTGGTGGAGAAGATGATGAAAAGCATGGGGAGTTGTGGTGATAGTGAAGATGATCGGTGATGATTGGCTGCTGGGGGTGCTGCTGACCGGGCCGGCCTGGGGAGTTGCTCCGGCGAGGGGGAGGAGTAGTCAGGGATCGACGTGGGGGTGGTCGTGGTGTTGCTCGGCGCTGCAGGGAAGTTCAGCAGCGGGGAGGTGGAGACTCGGGTTGTCGGAGACGAGGATGGCAATGGTGGCGTGGTATGCTCCGACGAGGTTGGCGATGGCAGAGGAAGAGGAAGGAGAGAGGGAGGAGGTCTGGTGCTGTTAATGGAGATGGGGGTGATGGTTCGTCGACGTGGTGGCGTCGGGTCGTGCTCCGGGACAGAGGAGCGGAGGAGGAGTGGAGGTGCGGGGAGAGTTCCGGCCATGGGTGTCCGGCGAGGAAGACTCGGGTGATGGGGGGTTCGGCTGGTTATTTCTTTAGGTTTTGTTTTGGGGATTGATTAAAAGGAAAAAATGTATTTATATGTGAAGGGGGTTGAATGTTTGACCTAATTCTTGGTCAACATCTTGGAAAAGGCCTTGGATTCTATATCTTGGGATTGGGCTTGGGCTCACATGGGGGTATTGGGGCTATAATTTGCGTTAATTAAATGCAAGGGTAGATTTAAACATACGAGGGCGATGTGCGCGCGTTTGCACATCCAGAAAATTATGGGAAAAATTCCTATGAAAGGGAAAAATAGATTTCTTCATGAATTGTCCAATGGTGGGGACACCTCAATGCGTTTTTGCATAAAAGCCCCCCAAAAATTAGAAAATTGCACAAAGGCGAAAATTGGATTTAATTAATTAAATCGAAACGCGCACGATGTTCTAGAATTAATTAGGAGTACATGGGATTAAATTAGGCGGGACACAAGTGTCAGGGGCATAGAGGGTACAGTGTAGAATATTAATAAAATTCGGTTTACACAAAACGGTCAAGATTGTGTCCCCAATTTCGATTGGGACGCACAAGGGTACAAAATTGGAAATTATTTCGAATTAAGAAATAACGTCCGCGACGTTTATTGTGCGGCTAAAATATAGCACCAGAGAGCAATATTATAAGTTGCGCAAGGGTTAGAATAGTAGGCGGGCATGTCTAGGATGAGGTTGTGAAGTTTGTTGGAAGGCAATGGCTAGTGAGGTGCTCCAATTATCGAAACAACGGTAAGGTGCGCTACACGATATAATTCATTGCATAATTAAATCAAATGACGTGTTCTAAAACTTGTTGGTTCAAACTAGCCCTAATTTCACTATCTAAGCGAATTAGGCCTAATTTTGGGTGAGGGGGTTTACAGTTCACCAGAGTGGTTATAGCCCATACGCCTACTGATTGTCCTCTCATGATACTAAGTGCCATGTATGTGTCAACATATCTAATATATAGTAATGACTGAAAGAAACTAATCATGCAAGGAATATACAGAAATGTAATGAATATACAGAAATATAATAAGCATGCAAAGTACTATAAACAATTTGGCAAAGTATCTTGCTTGGCAAGAAAGCTACAAAGTGTAACGTCCAGGAGTCAAGCACACAGGATCAGAAGCTACGACATCAGAATGAACGTTGTGGGCACAGCGGGCTCCACATGTGGGCTACCTTGCACCAAAAAGTGTGCCAGGGTTAAAGTTCTCTAAATTAGAAAATTTATAGGTCAAACCAATTCTAAACGTCAATACGAACTCAACGGTACGTCCAATTTTGGATTCCGTTGAGCCGAACACAAATTTGCCCAAAAAGTCAACCGTAGGGCCCGCAAATAGACGGCTTGGTCAACTATCTCAGAATCACGTGAAACTTGGGTCACAGGACAAGCGCGATACCAAGAATCCAATGGCGCAAGTTTTGTCGCGTTCTGATGAGCATACACTAAATGGCGCGAGGTTTTGTAAAAGTCGCGATATAGGGAATTTTTGCGGATACGGGCTGATTTCGACGCGCACATGCGTCCGAATCAGTTTCCGCGAAAGCCCACACATCTGGGTATACTGTGCGTACCTTTTGGTACACTTGGTACATGATGGGGCAGTCTCGTTTAGCAGGGCGCGCTCCGTATCGCAATTTCTGAAAGTTATAAAAGGCAGGTTTTTGGGATTTTCTATCTAATTTAATTTAGCATACAGTAGCTAATAAATTATTGTATATGACAAAAAATAAACTAGATTAGGTGGTCTTCGCATACCAAAAAGAAAACCGAATTCGGATCTCTGTGGTGGGAGATACGAATCCGTGAACATAGGTAGTTACCGTAGTTTTCTGCGATCCCAAAAGTTGTCGTTTTTTGCCAACTTGCTCGCTGTTTTTGCCTAGATTTATGCGCTGTTTGAGGTTAAATAATGTACAGATATGGAAGGGGTTTAGGTCGTGAATATACCGGTGAAGACGGGGTCGAGTTTGGTCGAGCGAGGGCGCGGGAAACGAGTCATGAACAGGGCTTCGCTACAGTCAATTTCTGCAGCGTACTCGCGGCGTGCGGTGGTCGCAGCGGCGGCTCCGGTGGTCCAGGCGGCCGTGCAGCAGTGATGTCTCTTCGGCGGTCACAGTGCTCACATCGGTGCGGCTCTGGTCGAGATGGGTTGAAGAGATTTACGGTTAGGGTTAGGTTTTACTCTATATATATATAAGAAACAGCGGGGGGGTGATTCTCGCAGTGCGGGTTTGGAAAACCCTGCTGCTGCTGCTTGTTTTATTTTAAGCGGGCTGGGTGTGGTAGGTTGCTATCGGGTAGGGGTTAGGATATAGGGTTTGGGTTTAAGGATTCTAATGGGTTTAAGTTCATTAAGAGTTTTTTTTTTCTTTCTTATTCTTTTTTATTTCTAATTCTTTTAGAATAAACTATATATATATATATATATATATATATATATATATATATATATATATATATATACATAGAAAATTCTAAAAATTACAATAGTGCATACAATTAATCTGTCAGTTGTCCACAGGGTCTCCTACATGAAAATAATTAAAGAAAATTTATAATTGCTCCATAAATCCTCTATTGCACAATCACCTCAAAATAAAAATTAAATAAATTCCATTACTTCTAATTAGCTAATAAATGCTATAAATTAATTAAGTAATTTAATAAATAATTAATACGGTTTAAAAAATTAGGGGTTTTACATTCTATCCAACTTACAAAATTTTTTTCCTCGAAATTGACACTAACCCATATTCATAATAAATCACTATAGCTATTATACTTCATTATTGTCTTAGCATTGCTTCCTAAAAGTCATGCTCTGCCATTCTAACACTTTCTCATTTATTGTCCATACATTATTCTATTTCTAACTCATCTACACTACCCAACTTACAAGAGTTCTACTAGTAGTCACAGTGTCTTGAGGCTATTGTCTAAGTTGTAAGACGAATATATTTATTGGGTCAAGAATCTTGGGGTACTTGTCTTGAATCTCACAACCGTGATTTTTCTTTGTAACCGTCAAGTATCATAGTCTAATACTTCCATGCCACCTGACCAATATGTCTGCAAATACTTTGACTACTCTACTACAACGGTCTAGCTGCAGCTGTCGCTACTTTGCCAGCGGTTTGTCATAGTTGTCAGTTCGTAACAAGTGCCTTCAATTCTTTCCTAGGCATAGTCTAAGTTTTAGGGCAACACTTTAGGTCTTGACTAACTTGATAAAACTATTAGGAGTATGAACTAATTCAACAATCTAACAGATTCATTTTGGGCTAAATGATGCTACTTAAGGGTTAAATTAATAAAAGAATACAGATATTGCTATAGTGCATATACATAAGGGTCATCGTTATGTACTCATCTTTCAGTGATTAATCATTTACTAAATCATTTATTTTTTTAATTAACAATACAAGGGTGAGGTTAAAGTAATTCAAATAGTTCGTACTGGCACGAATGGATGCGACTATGATAGGAAGAGTTAAGCACGAGATACGAAATGGATAGAGAAGAGAAGATGAGCCACCTAAGAGGGCGAGATGGTGATAGGAAGAGAATACTACTACTGCTACGTGTGTCATCTATTAGCATTGCGTGTATGCCATCTGGGTAGAATATTAATACATCCTCATATCTGCTAAACCACCATATATATAATTCTACGTCTGTTATGCACCTAAGATCTGTGTCATAAAGAGGTCATGAGTATGCAATGACAAATATAACTAAAGGTCGTACATGTATCTACGACTTCCTGTGCCTGCGCTCCTTATTTGTCATCATGAGTGCTTAGCCTATGGGGTATATCTAGTATTATCCATGTATCAACTTATACTAAGCACGAACGTTCGTCTTTTCGAAATAGGGGAAGACGGAAAACAACAATAAAGAGTTCAAGGAGGAGGTGATAGAATATAAGTACAGAATCAAAAGGGATTAGAAAATTTGAAAGGGAGTTGCCAAGGCAGTTGTGGATTAAAATCTTATTTTAGTAAATTCCTATTTGCATGTTCATATCAGAACAGTTATGTACCTGACATGATATGCTCTGACCAATCTAGAGGGCAAGTATATCCGTCTAACAAGTTGAGTCAACTATATCTTAATCCACATAAAGTAGTGATACAAAGAGCGAACCAAGTGCACTACGGTTGATCAGACCATAATATACCGATTCTGATTTAGACAATGTATTAGTGTGGGCCCCCAATAATACATATGTCATGAACAAGCTCAATAAAAGAATAACCTTGCAAAACTAGGCTATAATAGCAGCATAAGTTGAGGTAGTAAAAAATATAAGTACGCTTGATTATGATGGAGGAAGGTACAGAATAATCTAAGTTCACCAAGAAGATCGGTGTTGTGCCTCTACATTTTCATAATAACTCCTTATCAAGGTCTCTAGTCAACCAAATGGGTGTATGGCCTCTAAGTTCTACAGTCTGGGTAAATGCTATCTTTTTATGCAAGTCTATAGTTGGTGTCATTCAATTACACTTTATTAATGGGGCAATAGGTCTATGTGTTACTAGGTTATGAGGCATACTACCCAACTTACAATAATTTAACTAATAGTGTTATTGCATACTAGAGTATATATTCTTAGTATAAATCATCTTCATAACCCCTATCAAGCACAAAAGATAAGACAAGATTGACGTTGAGGAGGGATCTCGCAAGATGCAATGCAAGCAATCAAATGAGAATGCGAAACAAATCAAGGGAGTTGATTAAATAAGTGGATGAGATCCTATATTCTAATCCTATGCGCAGGCTTGCTCGGTACAGTAACGTAACCGAGACAATATGCTCTCGACCTGCATGGGCCACCACAAAAACATGTCACGCCCCAGTCCCAAAATACGTAGGACTAGGAACACGTAAGCATGCCAGCCGTATGTATATGGCAACTCCAATATATGGATACCATAATACACACGTACACTGTAATATGAATATAAACTCACATATGGTACATATATTGTCACAAGTCACCGATATACTAAATCTCATCCACACAACAAGTCACAAAAGAAAATAACTAAACTAGAATAATGAGTCTGAATAATCCATAAATGATAGTCGGGTGGAGACAAATCCACTAACAATGACTATATCAAAACTAGAATGAGAGAGGAGGGTAATCTCCAATGTAAAGTAAGGTGATGACAGAAGTGTATCAGCTAAGAAGATCCATCGCTAGATATAATCAAAGATGCTCCGAAGGTAAGACTCCTCAGTCTGATAGGAAGCGTCAGGTCCAGGTCCATACTCCCGTGGATACTCCTGCCCGTCTATATCTGGAAAGGTACCAGGTCCTCAGAGGGACGTAACAAGATACATAGAAGCAAGCCAATTTGAATACAGTAAACATGCATAATATTTGAAAATATATAAGTATGTTGTACAAGGCAATCTATATGAATGCAAATGAGGATAACTTTTTGACGTATGGGCAAGGGTAGGCTACTCGAATCTAAGCCTCACAACTCACACACCCGTCTAGAACATCATCAGCCGACATATCGCAGGGGTAGCGACCCTCGTGACTCCATTAATCGACATACCGTGGGGGTAGCGACCATCGGACACGACTACCATAGTGCGTGCTAGTTACTACGTTTCACCAGAGTGGTTATAACCCATACGCCTACTGATTGTCCTCTCATGATACTAAGTGCCATGTGTGTGTCAACATATCTAATATATAGTAATGACTGAAAGAAAATACACATGCAAGAAATATACAGAAATGCAATGAATATACAGAAATATAATAAGCATGCAAAGTACTGTAAACAATTTGGCAAGGTATCTTACCTGGCAAGAAAGCTGCAAAGTGTAACGTCCAGGAGTCAAGCACACAGGATCAGAAGCTACGGCCTCAGAATGAACATCTCCGGATGCTGAAATAAATATCACCAACGTTCCCAGAATAAGCGAGATAGCTAGAAAACACTACCCTTTCGTCCAATTTGGACACATGGGCAAAATGGTAATTTTTTGTCAAAGCGGGCTCCACATGTGGGCCACCTTGCACCGAAAAGTGTGACAGGGGTAAAGGTCTCTAAATTGGACAAATTTATAGGTCAAACCAATTCCAAACGTCAATACGAACTCAACGCTACGTCCAATTTTGGATTCCGGTGAGCCGAACACAAATTTGCCCAAAAAGTCAACCGTGGGACCCGCAAATAGGTGGCTTGGTCAACTGTCTCAGAATCACGTTAAACTTGGATCACAGGACCAGTGTGATACCACGAATCTAATGGCGTAAGTTTTGTCGCATTCTGATGAGCGTACACTAAATGGCGCAGGATTTTGCAAAAGTCGCGATACGGGGAATTTTTGCGGATACGGGCTGATTTCGATGCGCACACGTGTCCGAATCAGTTTCCTCGAAAGTCCACACATCTGGGTATACTGTGCGCACCTTTTGGTACACTTGGTACATGACGGGGTGGTCCCGTTTGGCGGGGCGCGCTCCGTATCACAATTTCTGAAAGTTGTAAAAAGCAGGTTTTTGAGATTTTCTATCTAATTTAATTTAACATACATCAGCTAATAAATTATTATATTTGACAAAAAATAAACTATTTAGGTGGCCTTCGCATACCAAAAGAAAAACTAAATTCGGATCTTTGTGGTAGGAGATACGAATCCGTAAACATAGGTAGTTACCGCAATTTTTTGCGGTCCCAAAAGTTATCGTTTTTTGCCAACTTGGTCACTATTTTTGCCTAGGTTTTTGCGCTATTTGAGGTAAACTAATATACAGATATGGAAGGGGGTTAGGTCATGAACATACCGGTGAAGACGGGATCGAGTTTGGTCGAGCGAGGGCACGGAAAATGAGTCATGAACAGGGCTTCGCTACAGTCAATTTATGCAGCGTACTCGCGGCGCGCGGTGGTTGCAACGACGGCTCCGGCGGTCCAGGCGGCGGTGCGGCGGTGATGTCTCGGCAGCGGTCGCAGTGCTCAGGTCGGCACGGCTCTGGTCGAGATGGGTTGAAGAGATTTAGGGTTAGGGTTAGGGTTTACTCTATATATATATAAGAAACAGCGGGGGGGTGATTCTCGCTGCGCGGGTTTGGAAAACCCTGCTGCTGCTGCTGCTTGTTTTATTTTAAGCGGGTCGGGTGATGTAGGTTGCTATCGGGTAGGGGTTAGGATATAGGGTTTGGGTTTAAGGATTCTAATGGTTTTAAGTTCATTAAGAGTTTTTTTTTCTTTTCTTTTCTTTTCTTTCTTATTCTTTTTCATTTCTAATTCTTTTAGAATAAACTATATATATATATATATATATATATATATATATATATATATATATATATATATATATATATATATACATAGAAAATTCTAGAAATTACAATAGTGCATACAATTAATATGTCAGTCGTCCACAGGGTCTCCTACATGAAAATAGTTAAGGAAAATTTATAATTGCTCCATAAATCCTCTATTGCACAATCACCTCAAAAGAAAAATTAAATAAATTTCATTACTTCTAATTAGCTAATAAATGCTATAAATTTATTAAATAATTTATTAAATAATTAATACGGTTTAAAAAATTAGGGGTTTTATATATCCCATCAAAAGTGTGCACATACTATCATAACTGCTCTAAAATTCTATAAATATAGGATCATTGTGTATATTACAGGGGGAAATTTTAAGTCTTTTATGTTCAAGAAGAGAAGAAGAGAAATAGAAGCTTGTCGTGTCGTTGTTGCCAAAGCTTTCTCATTGCCTAACTCTTCAATTTGTTCACAACACCCTTGCATTTCTTCATCGTCGTGTAGTCCAAGGAGTAAAGTGATCGTCCGCAGATCAGATCTCTATAGCTATACTTCCCCAAAATCAATTTTACTTAGATTATTGTCTATAATCTTTTGTACTCTTTCTTTAATAGTTTGTAATACAAAGTTCATACAACTTTTGTTCATCGTAAACATTAAGGACTAGGTTTATTTCAATGTAATCAAGATATCTTAGCAGCACAATGAAAGCATCATTAACAGTTCAGCAGCATAATGGAAACATGTTATAGATCAGCAACATAAGTTGAATAGAAGGAAAATATTACACATCGCTTATCAGCGATTCTTACCAAAAGCCCACTTGTTGTATTCCTGCAAAACAAGGATTAGCGATACAATAATCAATATGAAGAATTTCTGCGACTTATCTGTTAAGCAAGCATAATTGTTCTTGTCAACATGCAGCCTAACTATATGAGGGTCATTGGCGTTATTTCACTATATAAGACTTTTTCACGGTACGCAATGCACCTCCTCAAGAAGGTAGCTAGCCTCCATTGAGAATCCCGCAATACCTGGTGCCTATAACCACGTCCCAATATTTTCCCCTAGGACGAAGCAGTACTCGGTGCTCCGGGTTCAGATCGAGGAAACTTACTACTTGTGCACAAGTTGTCCAGGACTATGCAACGTATATGCAAATAAAATCTTAAGCATAATTGTACGGTACAAGAATATATATAGATGATCTTTTGATCATGCTCGGGAATTCAACATTCTCATTTCTTATATAGGTTGGTGACCTGTAGGTCCCAACATAATTTCATCTTACTTTCTTCATAAGGAATCATCAGTCCATACTTTCTTCCTTGCATTGTTTTATTCTCGATGTTGCAAGCAGATAAAACATATTGCACCAAATTACTTCTTTCTCGTGTAAGACTTACTTTATAGCATTCTTGTGTTGATAATACTAATAGTTATCATTCATGTATTTTTTGGTTTACAGCAGCATTGAACATAAGACATCATTATCTTTATGTGGACTAGAGCAACATTTAGAAATGAA
Organism: Iris macrosiphon; assembly: GCA_036927795.1. Lineage (NCBI taxonomy): Eukaryota > Viridiplantae > Streptophyta > Magnoliopsida > Asparagales > Iridaceae > Iris > Iris macrosiphon. Next base: position 58,001,700 of record JAYESA010000010.1, read on the forward strand.
ATACAATAAGAAAACACTAAAATTCATTCATTTTATTATGGCATAAGGAGTAGGAGATAAGGGGCAGATCCACTCACTTATACAAATATCGTTTCCAGGTCATGATCACATATTCGCCTATGATCCCTCAAGAATGATCTGACACGATGCACAGTCGTCTAACTTAGCATAATTATATCCTAAAACCATGCTCCATAAAATATTTCATCCGACCAAGCTAAGCAAGACTGCATCATCACACCAAGAATCTCAAATTCCCATACAACTTGTATCCCCTCGGTCTAATCCATCTATAATTCCTGTCACACCCGTTTTCAGATTTGGTATTTCTTAAATTTTTGATATTTATATTTATTTTCTGATAATGTATTTCTGCTGTATTTGTATGATGCTTCATATCGTTTGTATTTATTTATGTTGTTTAGAGGGACTAACAGAGACCCGTAGAATACCCATTAGCATTTTCATATATTCGATTTAGGACTCGTATGTAGAATGGACACTTGGGTTGGTTCATTTTGGTTGAACCCATGACTAAACCATCTCCCTTTTCCCTTTGTATAAACATGAGTATTTTCTCTCCTCTCTCATTCTTCTTCATTTTTACTTCCTTTCTTTCTTTCTTTTCTTCCTCCTTGCTCCTCCCCTTGGCCGACAAAAGCCCTAGCCCTAGACTTGGTTCTAGGAAGAGGTTTGTTAGTCCACCAAGGCAAGTACATCTTGCTCAAAGTGTTGAAGCCATAGATTTTTGGAAATTTTTTCATATATGTATTAATTAAAATATATTTGATGGAAAATTTTCTTCTTGATGTCCTCTTTAATTTTAGTTCTTGGAGTTTTTGATCTGAGTTTCAAAGTTAGGATTTTTCACGGGTTCCATGAGTTTTTCTTGGTTTTGATCTATTAAAACTTAGTGTTTTTTGAAAACTAATTGTTCTATATGATGAAGATTTTTATTTCGTGTAATTTGGCTTTTGAATCATTGGATTTAGAGTTAAAATGAAGATTTTATGAAGAAAATAAGTTTTTTGAATTTTTGGAGCTTTTTTCATAGAGTTAGTGCTGTTTTGGGACGATGAAGTTCCATGCGCCCATCTCCATGCACCCTCTTCTAGCATGCACCCATCTTGTTGGGCACATGACTGATTTGCATGCGCCCTGTATCCATACGTCCTGCATGCGCCCAGCTCCATGCGTCCTCTTCCAGCATGCGCCCATTTTGTTGGGCACATGACTGATTTGTTTGCGCCCTGCATCCACGCATCCTGCATGTGCCCTGCATCCCTGCGTCCTGCATGCGCCTTGCATCCTATGAGTCCTGCATTCCCTGCGTCCTATATTTTCTGCATGCGTCCAGATCGCATATGCAGCCAATATTTCCATGCGTCTGGTTTTATCATGCACTTTTTTTTTGCTTGGGATATTTTTTTTGTATTATATAATTGGATGTTGTGCTCTTACATATAAACACATAGTTTTGATCCTCACGACACCATGGAAATTGTTGTGTATATTAATCTATTGCATTCGGCATCGGACAATCGAGTGTGAGTATTGTCCAATGTATCGCGTATCGCGGATACGATAAGTTCGCCAGTGATAACTCGTGAATAGCTCGTATTCGTAACTCGTCATTTTAGGAAGATTCTCGAGTATCCACGACTTAAGAATTTGTATTAAATTTGGTAATGATTAGACAAGATAAGATTCACCTAGATCATTAGAAGGGAAGAATATTGCACTACCGGCTACCCCGATCTCCAAGGGCCCCATGCCGCATGGACCAACCCTGCTAGGCAAGGGCTCCATGACTGACCAAGTTTACGTGTTTTGCGGCACTACAAGTTGTTGTTATTGAGCCACGATTCATAACATTATGTATTTCAGTATATGTATTCCAGTATATGTTCCAGTTATGTTTTAATTTTAGTTTATGTTACAAGATAATTTACAGATAAGTTATGTTTACAAAACCAGTTTATGTTTACAAAACCTCTTTATGTTTACAAAATCAGTTTATGTTTACAAAATATCTTTATGTTTACAAAATCAGTTTATATTTACAAAACCTCTTTATGTTTACAAAACCAGTTTCATTTATAAAACCTCTTCATGTTCTCAAAACCAATCTTATTTACAAAATTTATTTATATTTTCAAAAATTAGTTTATGCCTACGTTATGTTGTGTTATGCTATTAGTTATCTGATTTAGTTCTTCATCCATCATTGTTTGTGATGTGCATTATAAGTACTAGACTAGCGTACCCTTGGCTATCCGGATTGACTGCAGTGTCGGTGGTAGCGATTTTCTTCAAAATATGTATTTATTAGAAAATAGGTTTGTGATAACCCTAGTTAGTTAATTATAGCAAGTCGTAGGTATGTTTAGCCGTGATATGTTGTTTGCCTTGTCCGACAAGCTCACCCTGTTGTATTCTATTTTCTTTCGACGCGTGGTTAGAGTGCAAAGTTCTGCTCGGGTGAAGGTCTGCAACCCTGATCCTTATTTGGTTTAAAGGTTATGGTCCTTATCCAGAGTAGTTCCTATGCCCTCTTGCCATTCGTCGCCTTATTTTTCTTTATAGTTAGTATGTTATCAGTGCACCACTCCTTATAGTTATTTTATCGAGACAAATACAGTACTCTGCTAGTGCATCATTTTTTATTCACTAGCTTCATGATCATATGTGACATATAATTTTGGGATACCTCTTTACTTTCATGTATGATATACTCTTGAAATTGTTGTTGATGGATTGAGATACTAGGAATTTTTGGCCTTAGGACTGACGTCATAGCATGCTAGAGTCCACTCATTTGTCTTATAGACAACCTTAGCATATTGTGGCTTACTTTGGTATTCTGCAAGGCATGGATGGCTATGTTAGTCCAAATATTTATCCAGTATTCTGGGAGCGGGGCGTGACAATTCCAGCATAGTACCTTTCCGCGGAGCGGGACATTACAGAACAGTCGCTAGTGCCCTAGCTCTCGGGCTGCTCCTGAAAGGGAAATATATATATATATATATATATATATATATATATATATATATATAACCAATTATGCATCCCCAAGCATCCCCATGTTTTCAACCATTGGATCTAGTTTAAGTCATCTAATCTTAACCGTTGCTTTGAACCATTCAAAGCAACGATTAAGATTTTCAATGCAACGGTTAAGATTAGATGACTTAAACAAGATCCAACGGTTGATAACATGGGGATACTTGGGGATGCAAAAAATAGGAGATATGGATCCCTCTCCCAATATATATATATATATAAAGTTAGAATTGGCAATCAGTAGAGTCGGGGGGTTATAGGTAAATTTTTACCTATAATTATTGTTAAGTAGGGGTTCCTCGTCTCTCTTCTATTACTTCTTCTCCTCCTAAACCATAGAAAAAAAAGGAATTCGAGGTTTTCCTCCTCCGATCTGGAGTCGACAGCTGGGGCTATGGCAAAAACTTTGCATCGCGGAGGGATCTGCAGGCTTTGGTGACGAATGTTACGCAATAGAGGCGAGGCTGAGGTCTGCGATTCTCTAGGGATGATGACTACTTCTGCAGCGATGATTCGGTAGCATGAGGCAGTCCCAGTGATATTAGGATAGCAGCAAAACGAAAAAGCCTGGCTCTGGTCTCGGGCTGGCTGACTCGGGGAGCTTAGAGGCAACGGTTGCTAGCTTCTAGTCGACAACGGAGGTAAGGTGGCTTCGATGAAGGGGACACTGCGGTGCGTCCCATCAACCTGATTAGAGGTCGAGGAGTCTGGGCAGTACATTGTATCTGGGGTGAGGGATTGGCCGTATCGTCTAGGCTGGGTGCTCTGTGTAGTCGATCGGCAGGGGATGGCAGTGTATACGAAGCGACGACTTCACGCTTGACTGGTCGCACATGGAGGTTGGGTTGAAAGTAGGCTGGTTACCGTGGAGATATGCTAAGGGGAGGAGGAAATAGTGATGTTGGTTGATAGGGAGGTCATGTAGATGAGATGCAGTGAGATGTGGACTTGGAGTACGCCATGAGTGTATGGACGAGTCGGCAGCGCACGAAAAAGTTGATTACTATAGTGGAGGGAAAGGGGACCCCGATGTCTGCCGACGGAGCAATCAAGGCTCGTGATGTGGGGAGGCTGGCCAATGTCCAGGTCGAGGAGGAAGGCGATGGCAAAAGGAAGTTTGGAGGTTATGTGTCTACACACTAGCAGAGCAGTCGTGGCAAGGCAGGACAGGGGGGTTAGACCGACTGTATTAGCTGTTGAGGCTGGTAATCTTCTTATTGTTAATTCTGTTATTGTATCTGCTGTTTGTTGTTTTCGTCTCTCTTTTGTTGTTGCTTTGTCCTTGAGGTGGTTGGTTTTGTAGTTGTGCTATTCTTGTTGTTGTGAACCAGTGGAGGGAGGGATGTGAGGAAGAAGAGTGAGTGATAAAAGAAGAAAAGTTGAAGATGATACTAGGATGAATAAGAAGTAGAAGTTGTTTGGTATATTTTAAAGGTTTGTGATAAAGGCACTACAAAGAACACTCAGGACAGTCCATATTTTAACCCCTAAAATTTACAAGTTTGTCACTCCTAAAACTTGCTTAGGGCTGCCAATACCAACCTATATAAGTAAAAATTATTTTTCTTCTTTCTTTTTCACCTTCAAATGAAGAATCCATCATTCTCTCCAAGTCCTAAAACCTAAACCTAACTTTGGAATTTGATTGTTGTGGTCCCAAGTGGAAGAAAATTCTGATTCGGTGAATCTCTAACGAATATTCTTTGTTAAATTCGGTATGTCTTCGATAACATACGATGAATAAGTTTTTCAAGCATTCGATTGTCACCAAATTATTTATTTTTATTCGACTATTGTAGGAGCCATGCACGAAATTCTCTTCAATGAAGAAGTCGGATCATTCAATCCATTAAATATGCACTCCGCTCCTTCCGAAGAACAAGTCGGTTGTTCCGAAGCACCTACGATTGCAAAATGATAACCCTATTTCGATAGTCAACTGTCATCGTGTAAGGACTGTATAAATTTTGACAGTCCTATATAAATATAGGACTGTCATAATTTCGACAGTCCTATATACTATGTGGACTTTCAAAATACTGACAGTCCTGAAGATAAAATGATGAACAACATATTTTCTTCAAGACTGTAAAAAATTTGACAGTCTACTCAATACATTAGTCTGTACAAATTATGACAGTCCTAATTTGGACTGCCAATTATTTAAAGTTATTAATTTTTAGATTATTTTATATTGGTTATAGGACCAATCTTGTACAGATGTTGTGGTACATCCTACTATTGGGGTTGATGTGGAGAATGTATTCTCAACGGATATTCAATTTGCATCACATGAAGAAGCATTAGATTGGTGCAGAGAAGTTGGAAGACGACATAACATAGTCATTGTCATTGCAAGATCGATCAGATCTTTGCCGGACCAAAAATATTTAGAGCTGGGTTGCGAAAGAGGAGGTGTGTTCAGGCACCATCAGGAAAAAAAATTGTCGTTGAAAAAAAAGTCCCTAAGAAAAACGTTGGGACGAGAAAATATTGTTGTCCATTTAAGGTGTTGATTGTAAAAGTAGAAGATGTAAAGTGGGTAGTCGAAGTTAAGAATGGAATACACAATCATCCTATTCCAGAGACACTTATGGGTCATGCCTATGTGGCACGGTTGAACAAGGATGAGAGAAAGTTAGTTCAAGAATTGTTCATTTTCGGAGTTGCACTCAAACAAATTTATTCTACCGTGCGACAAAAAGAAGATGAGAACAAGTCAACCATGAGGACGGTCTATAATACTTTAACGAGAGAAAAATATAATAGTATGAAAGGAAGAATGGCGATGAAGCAAGTATTAAAGTTGCTTTGCGAGCATCACTATGTGGAGTACCATAGAAGACATCCACAAAATGATGAACTCCTTTTATTGTTTTGGGCTCATCATGATTATACACACTTGGCTTGGTCCTTCGCAGTCGTATTGGCCCTTGATTGTATATATATGACTAACAAGTTCAAGATGCCTCTTTTTTACATTGTTGGGTTTACGTCTACGGGAAAAATATTTCCAGTCGCTTTTTATTTTATGAAAAGTGAGACAGTTGAGGATTACACTTGGGCGTTGAGAATACTATAATCCCTTTACATAGGATACAAAGAGCCCTCTGTTTTTGTTACCGACAGAGAATATGCCCTGATAAATGCTATAGATATTGTATTTTCTCATGTGCATAGACTACTATGCACTTGGCATATAAATCAAAAATCCAAGCTCAATGCAAGAGCAAATTTGAAAATGTGGATGGTAAAATCGACATGCTTCACTTCGAGGATTTCTACAATGATTTGAGTCTTGTATGGCAAGCAAGTACTAAAGATAGTTATGACACAGCATGGTACATGTTCAAACAAAAATGGGAGACAAGTAATCCGACATGCATTTCTTATAGCAAAGATACTTGGCTAGAACCGCATAAAGAATAATTCGTCTTAGCATAGACGAACATAGTGATGTATTAGGGCACAATCACTACGAACCGGGTTGAAGGATCACACTCAAGTTTAAAAAATATCTACGGTCATCGGTCAGTAATTTTGTCTCCGTTTTGCAATCGATTCATTTGATGATTATTTCCTCGGTGAACGAGATTGTAGCATCATTTGAGACGAGCCTCAATATTGTAAAGCATGAATACAAGCATGAACACCTCTTGGATGCTTTAATCCATGTAATATCTCAAAAGGCATTGGGCTTATTATTTGAGAAGATTGGTAGATCGAAGTTCGTTGGTTTTGATCTCGAGGTTTGCGGCTGTTCATATCGACATTCACTCGGCCTTCCTTATGTACATAAGATTAACAAATATTGCTGTCAATCTATATCTATTCCAATAAATTTTGCTGATCAACGTTGGAGACAGTTGTCGATCATGCCGACGGTAAAAGTTCACGATGATTTCTTTTCTTTGCTACAAGTGAAACTCCTTCACGCAAGGTGGTGTGTCGCATTCGAACCCGAGAGGAAATCCATTGAGGTTAAAATCTAAAAAATAATAGTCCCAGTAATAACTCGATTGCAAGAGCCATTTGTTGTTCGAGCTCCTAAGGGAAGACCACACTCAAGAATCAGTAGAGCACAAAAAAAGGAGGTGGAGTCAATTAAAAGAGATCCATCCTTGTTTGAACATATTGAACGTAATTTAGAGCAAGTTGAGTCAAAGTCGGTTATCGAAAGTATGATAATTTTGAAAAGAAAGAGTAAGCTGACTATTCGAAGGGGGAAGAAACAGAAAACGAATAATGCAGTCATGGCCGAGGGTTTAGATAACTTCTTTGATTCATACAGTCTATACATTCAAAATTTCCTACCTGAGATACGAGATTTTATTTGGTCTATTGTTGATGTTCCTAAGGATGACCATTATGGATTTTATTTACTCGTAAGACATCTAGGCTATTCAGTTGAAGCAGGATGGAGACAGGTTAGGGAAGAGCTGTACGAGGAGTTGGAGTCTCGTCTTCCCTTCTATAGGCAGATTCTCGACGAAGAAATTATTGGAGATTTGTTGGCAAGCATACCTTGTACTGACACAGTTACCAGACCAGACCAGACCATTATATGGATGTCCAGCCTGCTGCATACGTATTCTCTAATAGGTATAAGATACCTATTATAATTATCTCAGAAGGCATTAACAATACTTTCTTTCCAATGCGCTCCCCTGGCCGAACACAGACTATCCAATCTATGTTCAATAGGGCTTGTCGGTCAACACTTTGTCATCCCGAGGTTGATTGGTCATTCTTCTATTCCTCCACCTTCTACTCTTTAGTATAAACACGCACTAGAGGAAGCGATCGCATAGACGATACCCTACATGGATGTAATTGCTGGCTATAAGAAGATGATGAAGATGGAGGATCCCAAAATCTTGGCTAAGGACTACTTTGATATTCTAATCGATTGATACATCTTATACTTTTGTATTATTTTATTATTTTGTATGCAATAAAAATAGAATATAACATCTGGTACTTTTGTAGCGTGATAGTGCAATAGATAGTGACTATGAAAGAAATAAAATAAAGTATTGTATGTTGTGCAATGAGTCATGTATGTTGAGCTTTGGTATCTTTTTTAACTTATATATAAATATTGACAGTCCTAATTTTTATTAGAAAAAACTAGGACTGTCAATATTTTGATAGTCCCAATAGCTATTAGGACTGTCAAAATTTTCACAGTCCTAGTTTTAATCCCCCGTCCTTCCTCATATATATAAAAGTTACAAAACATAACTAATCAAAACTAGGACTGTCAAGATTTTAACAATCCCCATATCTATTAGGACTGTCAAAATCTTGACAGTCCTAGTTTTAATCCCATGTCTTTACACACACACAAACACACACACACACACACACACACATATATATATATATATATATATATATATATATATATATATATATATATATGTATATATATATATATATATGTATATATGTATATATGTGTGTGTGTGTGTGCCAGAATATACCAAATAAAAATTAGGACTGGCAAGATTTTAACAGTCCCAATAGCTATTAGGACTGTCAAAATCTTGACAGTCCTAGTTTTAATCTCCTGTCTTTACACATATATATATAAGTGCCAGAACATACCAAATAAAAACTAGGACTGTCAAGATTTTGACAGTCCCAATAGCAATTAGGACAGTTAAAATCTTGACAGTTCTAGTTTTAATTTTTTGTCTTTACACACATATATATATGTGCCAGAATATACCAACTAAAAACTAGGACTGTCAAAATTTTGACAGTCCCAATAGCTATTAGGTCAAATATAAAACCCCTAATCTTAAAAATTGTATTTACCTTTTTAATTAATTATTAATTAAATTGTAGTACTTATGAGCTAATTAGGAGAAATATATTTTATTTTATTTTTATTTTAGGTGTTTGTGCATTTAGGGGATTTATGGAGCCGGTATAAATTTTTCCTAAATTATTTCATGTAGGAGACCCGTGGACAGTTGCTAGCTTAATGGTATGCAATAATATAATTTTTAGAATTTTTTCTATGTATATATATATATATATATATATATTTGATAGAAATGGGAAAAAGAGAGAAAAAGAAATAAGAAAAAGAAAGAAAAACAAATAAAATAAACCTAATGGATCTAACCCCCCCTAACGGATTCTACCCAAACTCAATAGCCTTAACCCTCAGCCCGCGTAGGAAGCAAAACATAGAAACCACAGCAGCAGCCGCTCCCTTAAGTATCACCCACGATCAAAAAAACCCCACCCGCGTTTAAGACCCGACCCCGCTGTCCCCCTATATATAAATCTCCACATTCGACCAAAACCCTAAACCTAAACTCATCTCTCCCTTCCCATCTAAACCCTAGCGACCGGCGCCCAACCTGACCGCCGTCCGCCGCCAGCCAAGCTGCCCAGAACCGACCCCGACGATCGCGATCAACGCGCACAACCGCAACTGCAGTTTGGACAGCGAAGTACCTGTGTTCAAGCCTTGTTTTCCGTCACCTCGCTCGATCAAACTCGACCCCGTCTTCACCGGTATGTTCACCATTAACCCCCTTTAATATATGTATGATAGTTGACCTCGAACAACGCGTAACCCTAGGCAAAAATAGCGCCCAAGTTGCCGAAAAACGACAACTTTCGGGTCTCGCAGAAAACTACGGTAACTACCTATGTTCCCGGACTCGTATCTCCCACCACAGAGATCCGAATTCGATTTTTCTTTTTGGTACGCGGAGACCACTTGACCTAGTTTAATTTCCGTTATTTATATTAATTTATTAACTGCTGTGTGTAGAATTAAACCAGTTAGAAAACCCTAAAAACCTGCTTTTCCCAAATTCCAGAAATTGCGATACGGAGCGCGCCCCGCCAAACGGGACCGTCCCGTCATGTACCAAGTGTACCAAATGGTGCACGCGGTATACCCAGAAGTGTGGGCTTTTGCAAAAACTGATTTGGACGCGTGTGCGCGTCGGAATCAGCCTGTATCTGCAGAAAATCTCCCATGTCGCAACTTTTGCAAAAGCCTTGCGCATTTAGTGCACGCTCGTCAGAATACGATGAAACTTATGCCACTGGACTCGTGGTATCGCGCTAGTCCTGTGACCCAATTTTTACATAATTCTGAGATAGTTGACCAAGTCACCAATTTGCGGGCCCCACGGTTGACTTTTTAGGCAAAATTGTATTCGGCTCACCGGAATCCACACTTGGACATACCGTTGAGTTCGTACTGATATTTAGAGTTCATTTGACCTATAATTTGTCTTATTTAGAGACCGTTACCCCTGGCACGCTATTCGGTACAAAGTGGCCCACATATGGAGCCCGCTTTGATCCGAAATTACCGTTTTGCCCCTGTGTCCAAATTGGACGAAAGGGAAGTGATTTCTAGCTATTTCGCTTATTCTGGGAACGTTGGTGATGTTTATTTCAGCATCCAGAGACATTTTTTTGGAGGCCTTAGTTCCTGATCCCGTGTCATTGACATCTAGATGTTACATTTTGCAGCTCTCTTGCCAGGCAAGTATACCTTGCCATTGTACTGTTATTCATATTTCATATGTTGCATGCATCTTTATTTTCTGTCTTTAGTTCATATATTTTAACTGCTATATAAAATGCGCATCCAAGGAAATTTGGGTGCAACGACGGTACCGTCGTGATTGTTTTTATTATGTATATGCATTGACCTTGTTTATGAGACTGTCCCATTATCATGAAGCACCATTAGGTTTCATTGGCCGTGATACAGTTGTTACACGAGTGTGAGTCTCATATAGATCACGGACTGCGTGACAGGTCTGGCCTCCTGTACGTATGGGTCGTGCGTTAGGGATGACTGCTGATAGAAACTTTGTATGCTAGAAGACTTAGCAGTTATTAGAGGTCCATGGACATAGCCTATTTTAGTACGGTGGTCCAGTCCTTGTCCTTGTTTGGTTACAGGATTGGGCTAGTGTACTAAAGATAGGCTATGAACCAAATCATGTTATGGATGTGACATGCTTAGAGCATGGGGTGGGGAGAACAACAAGTACAGCATTTGGGCTCCTTTGCACTTTTTCCTTCTGTAACCCGGAAGCTCCGTTGGAGATACGGGCGGTGATAACCCTTATATATTATATATTATCAGGCGGCCTCTGCCGTTCAAAAGACGACATGCTTTGTAGGCCCCTGATTCTACGAGAGAGTCACGCCAATCCCATTTTTAGCCAGATAGCCCACTTGTTGGAAAGTTGTTCTCAAACTGCATTCACATAGATGGTTAGGCGACCCATTGGATATTTATTTTAGTACTTTATTGGCATGATTTTATGTATCTTGTTATGTCCCTCTGAGGACCTAGCCCCTTCCAGGTGTAGCTTTTCTTGAGTATTCGTAGGAGCGCAGATCCGGACTGGTTGCTTATATTTGAGGAGGTCTTCCCTTCGAGTCTCGTGATTATTGGTGATGTACTTATGTTATGTTTGCTTTTATATTCTAGTTCGACAGTGAATTTGTTTCCATCTGATTGTCTTCTTTAGATACTTTTTATTGAGATCTAGTTTCATAGATATTGGTTGATTATTTATATATGATTCTGTGGATGAGATTTAGATTGTACCCTGTGACTTGTGATAGATTTATACCACTTGTGGATTTGATATTCATATTATAGCGTACGTATGGGTTGGTTTCCATATATTGGAGTTTCCATATCCATGCGGCTGGCATGCTTACGTGTCCTAGTCCTACGTATTTTGGGACTGAGGCGTGACATCAAAATTTTGACAGTCCTAGTTTTAATCCCTTGTCTTTACACATATACATACGTGCCAGAATATACCAACTAAAAACTAGGACTGTCAAGATTTTGACAGTCCCAATAGCTATTAGGACTGTCAAAATCTTGACATTCCTAGTTTTAATCTCCTATCTTTACACATATGTATATGTGCCAGAACATACCAACTAAAAACTAGGACTGTCAAGATTTTGACAGTCCCAATAGCTATTAGGACTGTTAAAATCTTGACATTCCTAGTTTTAATCTCCTATATTTACACATATGTATATGTGCCAGAACATACCAACTAAAAACTAGGACTGTCAAGATTTTGACAGTCCGCTATTAGGTCTGTCAAAATCTTGACAGTCCTAGTTTTAATCCCCTGTCTTTACACATATATATAAGTGCCAGAACATTCCAACTAAAAACTAGGACTGTCAAGATTTTGACAGTCCCAATAGCTATTAGGACTGTCAAAATCTAGACAGTCATAGTTTTAATCTTCTGTCTTTACACGTATATATAAAAGTGCCAGAACATACCAACTAAAAACTAGGACTGTCAAGATTTTAACAGTCCCAATAGCAATTAGAACTGTCAAAATTTTGACAGTCCTAGTTTTAATTTCCTGTCTTTACACATATATATAAGTTTAACATGTCAAGATTACAAAACATAACCTACCAAAAAACTCGAAACACAAAGTTACAACCAACTTCAAAGTTTAACATGTCAAGATTACAACCCAAAAAACTTGAAACACAAAATGTAGCAAAATACTCGAAATACAAAGTTTCATATCAATTGAAACATGGCCTAAACTTTATACCGCCTCTTTGTACGTTGCTCCCTATTGTCCAAGAAAGAAAAATCTTCAGTATTGTCGATGTGCTATAGCTCCTCATTGATTTCCATATAATTCTCACCCTGGCAACTGACGAGACTTCTTTCCAACTTCTTCGCTTTCTTAGCCTATTTATGACAATACATAAAATTTGTTAGGTTATAAACATTTACATATCTTCAAACTAAAAGTTGGTTGCCTCACCATCTTGACCAATGTAGTATACAAGACAGATTTGGGGAAGAGATCTGATGGTACACGGACAATATCGCCTCCGCATTTGAACAACGTAGGTAGTCCGACACCAGCGTAGTAGTCGATGTAGTCATCGCTATAGTCCGTCATATTAACTACTACTTGTCATTCAGATTCTCTAATAACATGACATTGCCACTCAGTGAAGAAGTCCGAGACCCAGTTGAACGCCACAAGAATATAGTTTAGGGATTTTATACCTCTCGGAGCACTTATCATTTTCAATGTGCACTTCGGTACTGTTTGTACGAAGCCAAACTGACGGAGCACTCTAGCAGGCATATAAGGCTCCTTAATTTTATGACAACTTATCAGACCGTGATATAAAGTGACTGGTTGCAATGAACGACTACTCTGTCGCAAATCAATTGTATGGATTCCAAACTATCTGCAACACATAAAATTTAGCATAACATAATTTAGTAAATTATTACCAAACATAAAAAAATTAGGTCTCAATTCACATTTTCTATCGTCATATCTTCAAGTGCATTCCGTAGGACGGCCAATGTGTGTGGACGTTTGGCATCTTCCTTAGTTGGCTTCCATCTGCACATTCTAGGAAGGTGCTCGTCATACCCTCGGTTAAGTTTAGCTCGCTTCAGGTTTGGAAAGTGCTCGTATATCCATGCCTTCACGTACATTACAATAGTAAAAAAATTTACAACAAAATTTTCTATTATGTATACAAGTTGACAAAGATATATCTTTACATGAAGTAGAGTCTGGCATCTAGATATTGTCTTCGAACCGACGTGGGATATCGTACCAAGCTTGCGATATAGGTATGCTAGTATACCGTTTTCCCAATATATTTCTTCCACCGTATCTATGTCGTCAAAATTCAAGAGATATTTAGCATGTATCGACGTTCCAGACTTATCCGGAATGCCGACAGCCCCTAAGATGAACTACATATATCTACGGACCACATTATCGCTATTATCTGCTTCGGGGTCCGAATCATCGAATGTCTCCTCCAAATATTTTAAAGGAAGTCCGTACGACTTCTTGAAGTCTTGAAGGGTTGTAAAACTCGTTGCATCAACTCCGAGACGGCCTGATACATAATCCACGATATGATCGTAAAAGTTAATGCTCGATTCGTCAAAAGTGTGATCCATCATGACTCGACCATCAACCTAAGTCCTAATATATGATGGACATTATCCAGGGTAATCATCAACTCCCCTTTTGGGAGATGAAAAGTGTTGGTTTCTGGATGCCATCGTTCTTCAAATGCTGATATGAGTGTATTGTCCACCGTCGTATATGAGTAGTTACCCAAATTTTGTAAATCGGTGGGATTAATTTTAGTCTTGACGTCGTCTCCAAAAAATTTAAACCCCCATGTATTGCACTTTTTGTCGTGGTTGATCACCATTAACATATGAGAACTCTCCTGAAAAGTAAACAATTGGATGAACTTAGAACTATATATAAAATATAGTTATCTATAAATAATTTGATGAACTTAGAACTTAGAACTTAGAACTATATATAAAATTATCATAACGTAATTTACTTACCGAATTATTCCATATTTAGTATGCAATATGGTTCTCGATCGACGACAACATAGAGCAACCGTTTGGACGAGTCTCAACTGGACTATCTGGCTGCTGAGAAGGTCCTGAACCATCAGTAGGCCGGTTTTCGAGGGTTGGTGGCCGAGTCTCGACTGGACTATCTGCATGCTGAGAAGGTCCTGAACCATCAGTTGGCCAGTTTTGGACGGTTGGTATGTCTTCATCGGAGGAGGAAGAAGAACCAGAAGTACTAGGAGCACGTCTCTTCGAACGAGTTACAGTCTTCTTCAGTCGACGTTTCCTAACTTGAGGGGGTGCCTCGGGGTCGACGATAGTGAGGGTTGTCTCAACATCATGCTCAACATTTCGTTCCTTACGCATCGACGCAGTGGGGCATCTTTTTATGATACCTTCATCCTCAAGGTTCTTCCGAGGGTCGTGACTATAAGACAAAGAAGATATATATTTTAACATCCCAAAATTAATTGAACAATCAGAACTGTAGAAAATTCTACAGTCCTATATGTATATAGGACTGTTGAAATTTCTACAGTCCTCTATACATAAAGGACTGCAAATATTTCAATATTCCACAATGTATATAGGACTGTAGAAATGTCTACAGTTCGGCATGTTTCTGTCCCGAACGTTCGAGAAAATTTGAACTTATATACCCTAAAATAGGGTTCGAGACTCCAGAAAATATTGAAACTACATCCAAAACCTATTTTAGCTTATTTTACTATAATTTTAAGCTTCTAACGAAGATTGGAAAGAAATTTTTTGAATTTTTTTCGAAATGCAATGAAAAATAAAAAAAATAGAGAAGGAGAAAGAGGAGGAAGAATTGTACCTTAATTTTTTTGAGAGTTTGGGAGCCATCGATTAATGGTTGGAATTTGAGGAGATGGAGATTGCAAAATTTTAGGTTTCAAATGGAAGGAGTGGAGGAGGAGGGCTCCGGCCAAGTACCGGCGGTGGTGGAGGTTTGGGGGGGTGAGGTTTTTCTAGTATGAGTAATATTTGGGCTAGTATGAGTAAAGTTTATTCAATACTGGGCTAGCCCCAAGTAGATTTTGTAGTGCCTTTATCAAAAGCCATTTTAAAAGTAGATAAGAAACTAGCGGCAGAGATTAAGGGGTCTGGTTGGCTTGGCTAGGTGGGTCAGGATGCTAGGATTGGTCGAGGTCACTATGGTATTAAAGAGCTAGAGAAATATGTACAAAGGCATGGGGGAAAGGGCGGAACCAGGAATTCGAATTTGGGTGGACTGGAATGGATTAGGGTATGCTAAGTGTGGACTGATTCACATGAATTTGGGGGCGTGGGATTCGAATCTAGGACATACCCATGGGTGTCCCCATGCACTACCACTAGGCCAGTGTGTGTGTGTATATAATTTCATCTACTAGTATTTTATTTATGATACCTCTAGAGTTAATGAAATTATTTTAGTAAAATTTAACGGTTTCAACTCCCGAGCAATTGTACCAAAAATTTGAGTTCCTTTTGGATTTCCTTCTTGATCAATGACAACCGCTGAATTATTATTATATCGTATTATCATACCGTTGTCACGTTTGAGTTCTTTACGTGTATGTACAATTACAACCATAATTATTTTTGATCTTTCTAGAGGCATATTGGGCACTTCTTCTTTAATTACAACAACAATAATTTCGCCAATATGAGCATATTGTTGATTACCAGCCCCTATGATTCAAATACACATCAATTTTTGAGCTCCTCTATTATCTGCTACATTCAAAAGAGTCTGAGGTTGAATCATATCATTTTTATTTGAATTCGTTATTTTAATGCAAAGAATGAGAAAACAAAGAAATAGTGTTTGTCTAGAAATCAGAAAAAAAATAAGTAAAGTGTGGTTATTTTTTAATCCTTAATAGCCCCTCCCTTTTATTTAGTTTTACATCTCTATCCTGAAATTAAATACATATATATCCGTAATATATATATATATATATATATATATATATATATATATATATATATATATATATATATATATATATATATATATATATATATATATTCCTACTCCTAAGCTAACCCCCACAACGGGATTCGACCTGTGCCGTTGTATATATATATATATATATATATATATATATATATATATATATATATATATATATATATATATATATATATATATATATATATATATATATATATATATATATATATATATTCCTACTCCTAAGCTAACCCCCCCAACGGGATTCGACCTGTGCCCCCCCCCCCCCCCACCCACCCATATATATATATATATATATATATATATATATATATATATATATATATATATATATATATATATATATATATGTGTGTGTGTGTGTGTGTGTGTGTGTGTGTGTGTGTAAACGGGATATGAGTCATAGGCTCATATTCCTACATGAACCAATGCATATGTCGACCAATAAGAATGAAGTATACTAGTGCACATGGGTGCACATGGGATGTAGGGTCCCATTTCTATTGGTCCATATGTGCATGACTCATGCAAAAAATATGAGCATATAACTCATATCCCGTATACCATCCATATATATATATATATATATATATATATATATATTTGTTAGGATCAATCACAAAAAGGGAAGAGTGAAATGTATATTTGTTAGAAATACAATTGCTTTTATTAAAAAAAATCTTGCTCTTTCTCTCTCTCTCTCTTACTCACTATATATATATATATATATATATATATATATATATATATATATATTACACACACACACCAAGGAGGGAGTGTTAAATTAGTAATTCGTTAAATTTATAAGATAAATGCTTTGTTCTAGAAGAACATCGTGAATTATCATTCTAGAAAAAAATTATGAATCATCTTTCTTTATTCCAGAAGAACGTATCATGGCATACATCCACTTTATCTAATCTAAACTAAATTAGGAGAAATTATTCTGTATTTTATTACAAATAAATTATTAGATGCTTACTTGATGACTTTAATAATGAATAAATTCTATATTTAGAACGTGTAAGACCGAATGGTTCTAAAGATTTAGCTATCCAAAAGAAAAGACTAAGTAATATAACACACCCTAAATGCTCTTGAAGAAACAGGTCCTGAAAAAGCATCTTCTGCAAAAAAAAGTTCATGACGGTCCGAAAGATGCCATGAACCAAAGATCCAATTTCTCCGGTCGAGGATATACCTCAGATCCCAAAATAGACTGAGAAAGAGGTACTGATACCCAATAAATCTATGTTTTATACATATTCGAGAGAAATTAGAATCAAGAAGAATTTGTCATAGATGACATTATCAAATAAGAATAAAAAGGGTGATAAAAATAAATGACAACAAAAAACCACAAATAATCCTTGTATATAGAAAAAAGATAATGAAAAGATATGATACCTTTCGCACAACGTGGAGTGTTAAGTTCTATAGTACAAAACCCAAAAGGAATAAATCTGGTAAGTTTTGAATGTGTTTTTGTAACAAATAAAAAGAGAGAACAAAATGTGTAATGACCCGCTCCGCTCAACCCGGATGGTCGATTCAAATGGCACAAGTGTAGCACCGACCCGCCTTGCTCAACGAGATGGCTCGTTCGATGCAAAGGCATTCATACTTGGATCTTCAAATGGAGTCAGACTTAGACTTTCAGAGGCACGCTCGGAGTCTCGCTCGACCGATGCGATTCATCGCTAAGGTGGGTGGCCCCGGTGAACCTATCCCTACTTAGCTGTACACTAAGAAAATGAATGATACATGCTAGTTTTCAGGCGATAACCTTTGCACGCTAATAAAAGAGATGAACACACATAGCTAAGGGGATAATTCTGCTTTATCATTGCATAAAACATGGATATCTTACTTACGATTTGCGTAAACGGGCTATTGAGTTGAAATGTAGTAGCTTCTTATATATATATGCCATAAAAGTAGTTGAGTTCATACTGAGGCGTTGTACCACACGAAATATGACATAGGATAGAGTAAAATCATGTTGCATACATAGACGAGGAAGACTATCAAGTAGTCATTCCGAGTCAGGAGAAGGAAAGAAAAGAAAGTACTCGGGTTATCCAGATCACCAAGGCAGTCTCTAATCAGGGAGCTGTGTAAAGAAGAAAGATCCGAGTGCAGTCCTCCGAGTGTAATACGCTAGCTGATGACTAGCGGGAGAGAACGGGACATCTAGCAAGGCTTTCTACCAACATGGATGGTCGTCGACTCGTCGAATGGTTCGGGAGGCCCAGCAAGGCTAGCAACCGAGCTGGGAAGACAGTTGTTCCATCGCAGATCACGTCCAATATGGCTGACAGATCCAGTGACCTTCATATAGATAAGTTATTCTTACAAAGCGGCTATCCGCATTCAGAAGAGCAGTAACATGAAGGAGTACATTTTCACAATATTTTACATATTTAGTATGGATGCACGATAATAAACATAGTTCGAGTAGAAGGGGTCTGAGGCAGAGACACAAACATAATACTTGGATTTCATAGATGTTTCTTTGTTATTCAGTAGATCATTATTTATATTGCTGCATATGACAGGGAAGGCCGAATGGTAAGAAATGGTAAGACGAACTCAGTTGTTAATTATTATGACACTCTTAAGTAGACACGGATATTACTTTCATTATATTGCCATGTAACTGATCCTAAGGAAAAAGAGTAGAAAGACAACAAAATCAGTCGGTACACATAACTAATGAACGTGCTTGTTTTGTGGCGTGGGCGAGAGGTCTCCCCACCAGTGCATTCAATGTACTGATACATGTCAGTACCACATTTTCTAGAAAAGGGTATTTTGGTAATTTTATAATTAATTAAATATTGTGCATATTGTATAATTATTATTGTATTATTTAATTATTGTTATATGTTAGTTTATTGTTTTTGGCTTGTGTTAGTGGACCTAACTAGTTTAGTTTAGACTCATGGACCAACATGTGTTAATTGTTAGAATTTAGCCCAACTAGAAGCCCATTGATTATGAGGATGATTAGTTTAATTAAAACCATTAGAGTAGAACCTTCCCTCCTTAATTATTTCTTCATGAGAGGCCCCAAGGGGTATAATGGACATTACATAGTAGCTTAAGGAAGGGACAATGGGGGCCGGTCTACTTAAAGGGGGGGGGAGTTTCTCTCTCCTCTTTTTATTTTAAATCTAGATCTAGAATTTTCCTCAACCAAATTCTTTCATTCCCACATCATTTCCCTACCAAATTTTATCCCAATTCCTTCCCAAATCACTATTGGAGGCTAGTAGAGTAAAGATCTAGAAGGAGAAAGCAAGGATCTATAAAGAGGAGCAATGATCTATAAGTTGGAGGCCAATTTTATCAAATTTGGAGGTTGTATTAGGAATACATCTTCTAATAGGTACAATTTAGTTTTTTCCCTTAATTTAGGTTCTAAATTTAAGAATTAACCATGACAAACCAAACTATATGCATAGGCTACGCATAGGATTTGGAATTGAGTTCATAGGAGGCCCATTGAGAAAGTTACGGTGCTTTTGTGTTAATTTTGAGGGAATTCCAAGATTGACACTTGTTGTGGTTGTCAATTGGTCCTATAGATCAACTTGGCATGTGTTTGTGTGTTTGTGGCTAGTATCGTGTCCACAATTGGGTACGTGTAGGTCGTATCCAAACAAATTAGTGATATGTGTTGATTTAGAGAGTTTTCCCTCCGACACGGGACTTTGTGCATGTCACATTTTGACACGGACACGTAGATATGTGTTTGACTCTTCGTATTATTTATAAATAATATATTAGACTTGCTCGTGTCCTTCGTGGTACATTTGGTTGTGTGGTGGACTCGTGTCGCAAATGTATCATAGATCTAGTGTGATACGGGTGCGATGCACTCCACGTGTTTGTTGTATTTCATGCTAGACCTAAATTCTATTGTTCTTAACTATTGTAGTAGATGTATTCATATGCATTTATAGATATATGTATTGTTATGTATACATATGTATTTATATGTGCTAGTGTATCAAGTATCTATATATATATGTGTTGTATATATATATGTAGTTATACTTCTAAATATATAATAGCTATTTGAATAAGTTATGTTATATAAATACTTGTATGTTATATATATGTATACGTGTATGTGATGCTATGTATATATATATATATATGAGATACTATATCTATATCTATGTGTGTATGTTTATATCTATCTATGTATATAATTGTGGTTGTGTATATATATATATATAGATGAGAGAGGGTATATATATATATATATATATATATATATATATATATATATATATATATATATATATATATATATATTGGTGTATATATGTATGTGTGTTATTGTGTGTGTGTGTGCATTAAGGGGGAGGGGTTCAGTAGCTTACGGCAGCAGCAGCAGTAGTTTACAGCAAAAGCAGCAGCAGCAGTAGTTTACAGCAAAAGCAGCAGCTTACGGCAGAAGTAGCTTACAACAACAGCAGCAGCCGCAGCTTGCAGAAGCAACAGTAGCAGAAGCTTGCAGAAGTAGGAGCAGTAGCAACGGGTTTGAAGGGGGGGGACTATCTAGGTGAGTTGGTAATTTGATAAATAAGCTTCTTTAGTATTTTAGTTAAATAGTTAGTTTAGCTAGTAATAGTTATTGTCAGTTACCTAGTTATTTAGTTATCAAGTTAGTATATTTAGTTAGCTAGTTATCTATTGTTATGTGTATCTCTCTCTCTCTCTCTATATATATATATATATATATATATATATATATATATATATATATATATATGTGTGTGTGTGTGTGTGTGTGTGTGTGTGTGTGTGTATTAGTAGTTAGTGTTTAGTTGGTAGTTAGTATTTATATTCCTATTAGTACATACTAGTAGTTATATTGGATTGATACATACATGTATAGCTAGAGGGGTAGTTAATATATATACTAGAATTCACATTTACCTTGAGATACCAAGGTAAATGTCAAGGTATTGAGGATATTCAAGGTATTGGATTTGGGTATCGAGATGAAGGTTTAGCAGTGCGATACCGCATTGGTTAAAAGCCAAGGGGTTCATTTAGCATTATAGTTAGAATTAGTATGTGTGTATATATATATATATATATATATATATGATATTGTTTGAATATGCATATATGATATTTCCTATCTCTTGTTTGTGTATCTTGCGATACGGTATCTTAGTATCCTAGATTTAGCTTGTATGACCTAGTTTCATAGTTTATGAACCCAATATCATTGAGATAGACTCATGCAACCTAGAAATAGATAGTTTGATCAAGTTTGACTAGTTTGACTTAGAGTTGACCTAGTTTGACTGTTTTAATTTAGAAATTGCTCTTTGAACTAGAAGTTGACTAGTTTAACTTATTTTTATTCCGAAACCTTGTATTGATATTATATTCCATATTTAGGTCTTCGAGGCACCGTACCAGACATCTCTGAGACTATTCATCGGACTTCAGGCGAGTACATTCTCTGATAGTTTCTCATTTATGATATCCTCTATGTTCATTGTATCTAGTGTAGATATCCATAATTTCTTGACACGATGGTTACACGGATTGGTACTTTCGGATCTTATCTTGAGATATTATTCCTTGGTATATATGGTGTATCTTGTGCAAGCCTTATTTTATTGTTCTTCTTGTACATGTACAGACACTAATTTTCGGAGAGACTAGCTATCTTCTTAGAGAATCTCGTGCCATAGCGTACCATGGTTGGATCCACTATACCAGTCGGGGTTGGGGAGTATGTAGTATAGATATGTGATCATACCCTCATTGTATCAAGTCTTGTTCATTGAATAGTATTAATCATACACCGCACGTATGATTAGCCAGACATATATCTTGTATCAAGTTCCCAAGCCGATCACATGTTAAAGCTGGTACTCACTCACTTAGTCATTAGTATTCTTGTTCATTGTCATATTGTTCATTCTTGTATTTATTTCCAGTATTTTCTTTATTGTATATCTCTTGTATCTATTATTGTATCTTGTATATTCATATCTATTTATTGTTACATAGTTTATAACATTGATTAGGACTGCGGTTAGAGATATACTTTGCTCCTTTCCTGACTGGATATATTTTTCTCAGATGACACTGAGGAGTAGTACCCTACATATTATAGGCGTCAGGATGTTGTGGGCTTGGAGTCAGAGACCCTGGCTCAGGAGGGACTCATCCCAATTGAGACAGATGACCCAAGACTTGTAGCTTCTTAGTATTCTCTTGTACTGGATTTGTTTCCAGCTTATTGTTTAGTATTTTTTCAGACTCATTGATGTTACTATTTGACTCATGAGTTGTATGTGACTATTTTATTCTTTTATCATATTCGTGCTCATTTTCCATATTAGATATGTGATTGAGTATATTGATATTGTCGGTGGCTCATTATATAGATTAGATAGATTACCCAAACAGTGTTCTACCGCCGATTCTGCGGCGTAGGCTGGACGTTGTTCCCGACTTGTACCCTTACACCGGGTATGGGTCGTGATACATTTTTAGTGGTGGCCCATGCAGGTCTTCGAGGTTGCAATTAGTGCAATTCGTAGTGGTGCTCTGAATTGAGTGCTATTACGAGCCTGTTTCAGGATATAGGATATAGGCTATAGGCTGAGAATACTCAATCACATCTAGGGAAACTCTTTTGATTCATTCAACTATTCTTCCTTGATATTGATACTTGATCTTTAAACCGTCCTTTTCTTGAGTGTCTTACATCATGTGCCATATTGATTCTTTCTTTCGCTTTGTCTCAGGATGCCGTCTAAAACTAGATCGTAGCAGAGGAGAGCAGCTTCTGAGAGGTCTGCGACGTCCCGAGGGCCTGCACTCGTCACTTCTCCGGTGATTGGAGTATCAGCTGCTTTCGGAGGTCCACCTCCTACTCAGAGGACTGTGCCAGCTGTATCTGAGGAACTTCCACATCCACCTTCCGTGCCAGCAGATGCGACACAGATCTTCACACTGTTTTGCGAGAAGCTGGAGGCACAGAGGACTCAGTCTGAGGCACATAAGAGGCAGACTGATGTCTTATGGGAGGGCATCGAGAGTGCTCATCATCTTGCCCGTGCTGTAGTAGAGAGAGGAGTTCCGGTACAGCAGCAGGTTGCTCCTCAGGTTGCTCAGCTTCGGCTAGGCAACATTCAGGACTTCAAGAAGTTGGAGCCTAGGGTCTTCAAAGGGAAGGAGGGCATCGTCTATGCTGATGATTGGCTCGAGGACATTGACCGTCTTATGAGGGTTTCCCATCTTTCCGAGGATCGGAAGGTTGAGGCGTGTAAACCCCCTCAACCAATTTAGGTATTATTTGTAATTTTAAAACTGAGACTAAGGACAAATCGAGATAATTAAATTACGGGAGACGATTCTTAGGTACCCTGTGATCATATTGCAGCCATAGCTACGCGATGTGAATTAACGTTGCCTCGCGCAGTTAATTATATAAATTAGTTAATTGATTATAGCTAATTTTACCTCAACTAGGCCTGACCAAACCCGACCCTTGTACCCTGGCCGGCCCAACCCCAAGACCAAGCCCAAAGTCATTCCCTATATAAATACTCAACTTCCTCCATGTAAAACCCTAAAACAACAAGCCCTCACAAACCCTAACCCTAGCCGAGTACTTCCCCTCCCTTGCACCAATCTATCCCCACCACAGGCGCCACCTTACACCCCCATACTTCAGCCGACCCGCTGCCCCCATACTTCAGCCACCGCTGCCCCCATACTTCAGCCGACCCGCTGCCCCCATACTTCAGCCACCACTACCCCCATACACCCCGACCCGCTGTCCCCATACAACCGCCCGCTACCCCTTCAGCCGACCAACCCAGCCCCGTCGAACGACGAGTGGCCGGCGTCAAACTGACCCCCGTGCATTGCTGCCGCTGCCGCGCCTGCTGCAGTGCCGCTGCCGCCGCTGCTGCAGTCCCACCGCTGCTGCCATCTCGCTGGAGTATGCCTCGACGAGAGCAGACCCTGTCCGAGCAAGCCACGTAGAGGTAACTACATCAAACCCCGCTTCTTCATGTAAATATCATAGCATCGTATCATCGTGTCAATAAATGTTGGTATCAGATACAACCCTAATCATGTGCTTAATGGATTAATGATTACTAAGATTTAGAATCTGTTTATTACTAGCAAACCCTAATCATGAGGCATAACACCAAGGCCTAGCGTTTTCACCCTAAAACCTGTACATAAACCACGGGTAATGAACATAGAAACCAATGAGCATGTGTTCGCACAGAACAGCGATCGTTGTCAACCCGTAACTTGAAATTATTATCTCAAGGGCCAGGATGATCGAGTACAGAACACGTGTGCACCTTAGCTACGCGCACATGTGAAGCGGTATTCGAACAAACGTGAACTTGCGATAATATTCAAACGTCGCGTCATAGTCGTGTACATTTAATTTTAGCGTCTGATATTAGATTGTTATATTATATTGTGTTTAGGACCTTTGGATCAGCCAGGAGACACTGCAGGAACCGGCTTCTGGCATTCACAGCTTCAGGACACAGGCAAGATACCTTGCTATATTTACTGTCTAATTTAAATATGCATATGTTGTATTGTATTCTTGTTGCTTGTAATTTATACAACTGTGCGCGTCTGAGTTGTCTCGGGTGCATTCGACGGATACGTCGATGATTAGTATATATGGACTTAGCTCTTAGCAGACTCAACCCATTGGACGATACCCTGTTATTGTCTGAGACCTGACACCTTACACGGTCACTGAGACATATTCATATTGGGATGCGGGTTTACACACTCGACTAGCTATCGTTGCGTATAACCTACATCACGGTTAGTATGTAGTCAGGATATAATTTAGAGACTTGGTATATAGATACAGGGTATGCACGTCGAGTAGTCGACTTGCGTATCTAAATTGGGCGGGGAGGACAACTAGTAGGTGTATGGGGTACACACATTGAAGCCGTAGTTTCGGAGGAGCCTCGGATCCAATGACTTTCCCTTTATACTGATGCCACGTTCTTCGGAGCGATATGGACGATATACTGTACTGATGCCACTCTCTTCGGAGCATGGACGTTATGCCTACACCTACCCATACGCACCAGCGTTGTCCTCACATTGCATTCACTTAGATGGCTAGCACACCCTTATTGTATTTATTTTATTCAGTATTCATATATGGCATGTTGTTTTCTTGTATCTTGTTACGTCCCTCTGAGGAACTGGTACCTTTCCAGATTTAGACGAGGCTTACTACCCCACCATATACGGCCCAGGACAGGAGACGAGATTTGCTACAGCTGAGGAGTTGGAGGTGCAGCCGTCAGAGTTTCCGTGACCAGTTGGTAGGCCTTTAGCCTAGTTGGAGGGCATCATTATCTAGTCAGCCGATGCCCTAGTCATTATCTTTTATATCTCATTTCAGTACTTTATTTCGTCATAGTAGTGGGTTTGTTCCCACCAGACATCACTGGTTGTACTATGATATCTTGAGACTGGTATTTATCAAACCAGCAGTTTATTTAGTGTTTCTTGCTATTTATATTGTGGATGAGATTAGATTACCTGTTATTGATTGATATTGGACATGTTAGTATTATAGGACAGCGTAGCACTCTTCGTGGATCCATTAAATTGGGATATCCTCGGAGACGTGTCAGCTGGCCATTGCCACGTGGCCTGGTCCCGTATATTTTGGGACTGGGGCGTGACATGGTTTTAGTGGTGGCCCATGCAGGTCTACTTTTCGCTTGTGGTATGGTAACATGCCCAGCGAGCCTGCAGTAGGATAGAAATTATTAGGTCTTATCCACTTTTTGATTCGCCTTTGAACTTCCTTCATACTGCTTCTAAATATCTGCATCCTGTTTGTTTGTTCTCGTACTCTTTTAATGAAGCTCTATCTCTTGCAGCAAGATGAATTTGTGCAGTGGACGAGGAGCACCCTGTGCCGCGGTGCCAGATAACACTACTCAAGGAGATGAGGTACCCCAAGGGCAACCCCCGCTACAGACCCCGCTGATACATTGGCACGAGACATCGCAGGGCGATCCTACACCGCAGCCTGAGGGACAGAGTTCCCAGACGATCCCCACGCAGCATTGTGAGGGCCAGACTTCAGGAGCTACACCGATGCCGCAGACTGAGAGGCCGACATCTGAGGAGACGCCTACTGCACAACCAGAGATTCCACTACCACCGCCTCCACCTTATCCTCCCCAGATGCCACAGCTAGATGGCCAGCCACAGATGCTTCAGTTCTTCCAGGCAATGATGCAAGCACAGTGGCAGCAGACAGAGACATTGCGACAGAATCTGATGGCAGTACTAGAGAGGACACCTGTCACGACCCCAGTACCAGCACCCCCACCAGCCCCGACAGGTGGCACTGTTAGATGGTTCCGACAAATGGGACCAGATACCTTCTCAGGCAATGAGACTGCAGAACAGATCTCCGATTGGATCGCCAACATGGAGATGCTATTAGAGGCTTCACAACTGCATCCAGACCTTTGGATGACCGCAGTGAGGGCCCAACTAAAAGGCAACGCCCATCACTGGTGGGATTCCATCGAGCGCAGTGTAGGCAAGAACCAGACTTGGGAACAGTTCTTAGAGTACTTCAATGCGAAGTATTTTCCAGCAACAGTCAGAAATACCCTGTACTCCCAGTTCCTACATCTAGAACAGGGGAATATGACTGTTGACGCATATGACGCAGAGTTTAGCCGCCTTAGCAGATTTGGAGCAGTCCTGATACCCAATGATCTGGAGAAGGCTCAGAGATTCCACCACGGCCTCAATTTTGAGCTACAGAGATATACCACCGCACAAGCGAGGAATTCATATGAGGAGGTTCTCGCAGAGGTGAGGATCCAGGAGGCCATTGTCAGAAGAGTTAGACGTTCCAGCACGACCACGCCAGCTAGAGTCCAGCCCGGAGCAGGAGGACCCATCCGTCGTCCCGGAGCGCAGACACAATAGAGAGCAGCACCATATCCACACCAGGAACTTCCGACTTGCCACTTCTGTGGTAAGAGAGGTCACTTCGAGAAGGACTGCCGAAAGAGACTTGGGACATGCATGATTTGTGGAGCAAGCCAGCACCTTGTCAGAGACTGCCCACAGCGCAGGGAGACAGCCCCACAGGCCGGACAAAGGCCAGCAGCACCAGCCCCGAGGATACTACCCTCACCAGGAGGCCAGCGTCCACCAGCACCCGGAGGATTTCAGAGGGGACCACCCTTGGCCCCACAGCAGGCACAGTTTGATTGGGCCCGACAGCAGGCAGGAGGACAGAGGCACGGACAGGCCTTTGCATTAGCAGCTACCGAAGAGGAAACAGAAGGGGAAGCTATCACAGGTACCATTTTAGTCGCATCCTTACCTGCGACAGCATTGTTTGATTCTGGGGCTACATTGTCATTTATATCTAGTAGATTTGTAGCAATGCATAGAGTAGCGACTTCCCCCTTACCTAAGAGTTGGAAGATTCTTACCGGAGGAGGTATCGTGCCGGTTACCGGCACTATTAGAACGTGCTCGGTAGTCGTATGTGGTAGAGAGATGAGAGCGCGATTCCTGGTATTGCCTATGCCGTACTTTGATGTTGTGTTAGGCATGGACTGGTTAAGCCAGTATAACGCCGTACTGAACTGCCAGAAGGGTAGCGTCACTTTTAGACCACCAGATCAACCAGAGTTCGAGTACATACGAGGGACCGTCGAACAAGGAGTAGGACAGACAGCTGGAACTTGCATGACTATGGAGATTGCGCCCCCACCAATAGTTGCAGAATTCGAGGATGTTTTCCCCGAAGAATTGCCAGGCTTACCACCAGATAGAGACGTGGAGTTCACCATTGAGCTAGTACCAGGAGCAGCACCGGTATCTTCTAATGTGTACTGATTGGCGAAGAAGGAGTTAGATAAGCTGAAACTATAATTGGAGGAGTTGCAGAGCAAGGGATTTATCCGTCCTAGTGCATCACCATGGGGAGCACCAGTATTGTTTGTGCCTAAGAAGGATGGAACAGTACGTATGTGTATTGATTACAGAGCCCTTAATGCTTTGACTATCAAGAACAAGTACCCCCTGCCGCGGATTGACGATTTATTCAACCAGTTGACAGGAGCAGTGGTGTTCACAAAGATCGACTTGAGATCGGGTTATCATCAAGTGAAGGTACGAAGAGAAGACATTCAAAAGACAGCATTCAGGACTCGTTATGGTCACTACGAGTTCTTAGTGATGCCTTTTGGACTGACGAATGCGCCAGCTGTATTTATGAACTTGATGAACAGAGTATTCCACCAATTCTTAGACCAGTTCGTGGTAGTCTTCATCGACGACATTTTGGTGTATTCGAAGAGCCACGAGGAGCACGAGAAGCACTTGAGACTAGTGTTAGAGACGCTGAGGAGAGAGAGACTTTATGCCAAGCTGAGCAAGTGCGAGTTTCTCCTAGATCGTGTCGCTTTCCTTGGACACGTCATCTCAGGAGACGGTATCTCAGTAGATCCGGCGAAGATTTCATCTGTAGAGACATGGCCAACCCCTACCAATGTCTCAGAAGTGAGGAGTTTCCTAGGACTTGCCGGATATTACCGGAGGTTCGTAGAGAACTTCGCGAAGATTGCAGAGCCAATGACCCGCTTGACCCGTAAGGAGCAGGAGTTCACTTGGACAGAGGAGTGTCAGAAGGCATTCGATGAGCTGAAGAAGCGCTTGACTACAGCACCCATCTTGACCATACCTTCTGGACCCGGAGGATTCGTAATCTACAGCGATGCGTCTGGGAAAGGATTAGGATGCGTCTTGATACAGCATGGAAAGGTTGTAGCTTATGCTTCTAGACAGTTGAGGACACATGAGAAGAACTATCCCACCCACGATTTGGAGCTTGCAGCGGTGATCTTTGCGTTAAAGCTTTGGAGGCATTACCTATATGGAGAAAGAGTGGAGATATTTACTGATCATAAGAGCCTGAAATACGTCTACACTTAGAAGGATCTAAATCAGAGACGTTAGCTCGAGGTGATGACAGACTTCGAAATAGAGCTACAGTACCACCCAGGAAAGGCCAACGTAGTAGCAGACGTATTGAGCAGAAGACCTATGGCATTCTTCTTGACTACCCAACAACATCTGTTGAGAGATCTAGAGCAGATGGGTATAGAGGTTGTTATACCCGGAGTAGACGGACAGTTGTCGAATTTCCAATTGCAATCGACACTGGTAGAGAGAATCAAGGCTGCTTTGCCGATAGATGCCAGATTTCAGAGGCTAAGACAGAGGACAGAGGCTGGATTACAGACAGGATTGCGGATACATGAAGACGGAACACTAAGATGCGGAGATCGTCTCTATGTTCCAAATGGAGAATTTTGGCAGGAATTGATGACAGAGGCACACAGTTCCACCTACTCTGTTCATCCAGGAGGCACGAAGATGTACAGAGATCTAAGACAGTACTACTGGTGGCACGGAATGAAGAAAGAGATAGCACGCTTTGTGGCCAAATGCCTGGTGTGTCAGCAAGTCAAGGCTGAGCACCAGAGATCTGCAGGATTGCTTCAACCGCTTCCTATACCGGAGTGGAAATGGGAGCATATCACTATGGACTTTGTTACAGGCTTCCCGAGGAGTCCTAGTGGGCGCAATGCAGTATGGGTAATCGTGGACAGACTCACCAAGTCCGCACACTTTTTACCCTTTAGAGTTGGACAATCGACGGAGGCTTTAGCAGATATGTACATGAGGGAGATTGTGCGCCTACATGGAGTGCCAGTTAGCATTGTGTCAGACAGGGATACGAGATTTACGTCTTACTTTTGGCGGAGTATGCAAGAGAGTCTTGGTACTCGCCTAAAGTTTAGCACAGCGTATCACCCACAAACAAATGGCCAGTCGGAGCGCACCATTCAGACTCTAGAAGACATGTTAAGAGCGTGCATGCTGGACTTCGGAGGATCATGGGAGGACCACTTATATTTGGTCGAGTTTTCCTACAACAACAGCTATCAAGCTAGCATTCAGATGGCTCCCTATGAAGCGTTGTATGGCAGGAAGAGTCATTCTCCAGTATGCTGGAGTGATATAGGCGAACGACGGATTCTCGGACCAGAGTTGGTTGTTCGGACGGTAGAGAAGGTAAAGAAGATCCAAGGACACCTTCGAGCAGCACAAGACCGACAGAAGCATTGGGCGAATGCACATCGACGACCCTTAGAATTTCAGGTTGGAGATCACGTATTTCTAAAGATCTCACCTACTCGAGGGACTATCAGATTCGGAAGCAGAGGAAAGCTGAGTCCGAGGTACATCGGACCATTCGACGTGTTAGAACGCGTCGGAGAGGTTGCTTACAGATTAGCATTACCGCAGACATTGGAAGGAGTTCACGACGTCTTCCATGTATCTCAATTGAGGAGGTACATACCGGATCCTAGTCACGTGCTTGACCATTCCGAGATCACGGTCGGCCCGAGCCTATCATATGAAGAGGAGCCTATGGAGATTCTAGACAGAAGTGAGAAGGTATTACGAGGCCAGACTATTCCCTTATTCCGCATCGCATGGAGACATCATGCACCAGGTGAATCGACTTGGGAACGCGAGGACGACATTAGACAACGCTATCCCCACCTCTTCGAAGGACTAGGTACGTATTAGCACTGTATTTATTCAGTTAGGAATTTCCTTGTTATGCGTACGATTAATTTCGAGGACGAAATGCTCTAAGGAGGGTAGATTGTAAACCCCCTCAACCAATTTAGGTATTATTTGTAATTTTAAAACTGAGACTAAGGACAAATCGAGATAATTAAATTACGGGAGACGATTCTTAGGTACCCTGTGATCATATTGCAGCCATAGCTACGCGATATGAATTAACGTTGCCTCGCGCAGTTAATTATATAAATTAGTTAATTGATTATAGCTAATTTCACCTCAACTAGGCCTGACCAAACCCGACCCTTGTACCCTGGCCGGCCCAACCCCAAGACCAAGCCCAAAGTCATTCCCTATATAAATACTCAACTTCCTCCATGTAAAACCCTAAAACAACAAGCCCTCACAAACCCTAACCCTAGCCGAGTACTTCCCCTCCCTTGCACCAATCCATCCCCACCACAGGCGCCACCTTACACCCCCATACTTCAGCCGACCCGCTGCCCCCATACTTCAGCCACCGCTGCCCCCATACTTCAGCCGACCCGCTTCCCCCATACTTCAGCCACCACTACCCCCATACACCCCGACCCGTTGTCCCCATACAACCGCCCGCTACCCCTTCAGCCGACCAACCCAGCCCCGTCGAACGACGAGTGGCCGACGTCAAACTGACCCCCGTGCATTGTTGCCGCTGCCGCGCCTGCTGCAGTGCCGCTGCCGCCGCTGCTGCAGTCCCACCGCTGCTGCCATCTCGCTGGAGTACGCCTCGACGAGAGCAGACCCTGTCCGAGCAAGCCACGTAGAGGTAACTACATCAAACCCCGCTTCTTCATGTAAATATCATAGCATCGTATCGTCGTGTCAATAAATGTTGGTATCAGATACAACCCTAATCATGTGCTTAATGGATTAATGATTACTAAGATTTAGAATCTGTTTATTACTAGCAAACCCTAATCATGAGGCATAACACCAAGGCCTATCGTTTTCACCCTAAAACCTGTACATAAACCACGGGTAATGAACATAGAAACCAATGAGCATGTGTTCGCACAGAACAGCGATCGTGGTCAACCCGTAACTTGAAATTATTATCTCAAGGGCCAGGATGATCGAGTACAGAACACGTGTGCACCTTAGCTACGCGCACATGTGAAGCAGTATTCGAACAAACGTGAACTTGCGATAATATTCAAACGTCGTGTCATAGTCGTGTACATTTAATGTTTAGCGTATGATATTAGATTGTTATATTATATTGTGTTTAGGACCTTTGGATCAGCCAGGAGACACTGCAGGAACCGGCTTCTGGCATTCACAGCTTCAGGACACAGGCAAGATACCTTGCTATATTTACTGTCTAATTTAAATATGCATATGTTGTATTGTATTCTTGTTGCTTGTAATTTATACAACTGTGCGCGTCCAAGTTGTCTCGGGTGCATTCGACGGATACGTCGATGATTAGTATATATGGACTTAGCTCTTAGCAGACTCAACCCATTGGACGATACCCTGTTATTGTCTGAGACCTGACACCTTACACGGTCACTGAGACATATTCATATTGGGATGCGGGTTTGCGCACTCGACTAGCTATCGTTGCGTATAACCTACATCATGGTTAGTATGTAGTCAGGATATAATTTAGAGACTTGGCATATAGATACAGGGTATGCACGTCGAGTAGTCGACTTGCGTATCTACATTGGGCGGGGAGGACAACTAGTAGGCGTATGGGGTACACACATTGGAGCCGTAGTTTCGGAGGAGCCTCGGATCCAATGACTTTCCCTTTATACTGATGCCACGTTCTTCGGAGCGATATGGACGATATACTGTACTGATGCCACTCTCTTCGGAGCATGGACGTTATGCCTACACCTATCCATATGCACCAGCGTTGTCCTTACATTGTATTCACTTAGATGGCTAGCACACCCTTATTGTATTTATTTTATTCAGTATTCATATATGGCATATTGTTTTCTTGTATCTTGTTACGTCCCTCTGAGGACCTGATACCTTTCCAGATTTAGACGAGGCTTACTACCCCACCGTATACGGCCCAGAACAGGAGACGAGATTTGCTACAGCTGAGGAGTTGGAGGTGCAGCCGTCAGAGTTTCCATGACCAGTTGGTAGGCCTTTAGCCTAGTTGGAGGGCATCATTATCTAGTCAGCCGATGCCCTAGTCATTATCTTTTATATCTCATTTCAGTACTTTATTTTGTCATAGTAGTGGGTTTGTTCCCACCAGACATCACTGGTTGTACTATGATATCTTGAGACTGGTATTTATCAAACCAGCAGTTTATTTAGTGTTTCTTGCTATTTATATTGTGGATGAGATTAGATTACCTGTTATTGATTGATATTGGACATGTTAGTATTATAGGACAGCGTAGCACTCTTCGTGGATCCATTAAATTGGGATATCCTCGGAGACGTGTCAGCTGGCCATTGCCACGTGGCCTGGTCCCGTATATTTTGGGACTGGGGCGTGACAAGGCGGTAGGACTTCAACTGTTCGACGTCGCTCGCACTTATTTCAGGAATAAGCCAATTCTTGTTGACGCTGGACAGTCTTGGGAGGTATTCAAGGACCTCTTCAAGATGAAGTTCTTCTCTCGAGCAGACAGGTTAGACTTGGGGAGGCAGTTTGAGAGCCTCATTCAGGGGAGCATATCTGTGGAGGAATACGCTACAGAGTTTGGTAGGCTGAGCCAATTTGCGGAGTATTTGGTGAGAGAGCCGGAGGTTCGGGCTATTCGTATTTGTGAGGGTCTAAACTGGGAAGTGAAGATCCTTATTCCATCTTTTTATGAGACATACTCGGAGATACTTTCGGAGGGACGCAAGGTTGAGCGGGAGTTGGGTTTGAAGCCGAAGAGAGATCGTAATTCTTTTCTGGGGGCCAACAGCAGTGTAGTATCTACCAAGCGTCCTCATTTCCAGTCCAGGCCTTTCCAACAGCCTCAAAAGCACCAGACTCCAGCTAGGGCATCATTTCACTAGGCGCCACAGCAGCAGAGACAGTTACAGTAAGCTTTCTGCCACTACTGCAAGAAGCCCGGCCATATCTGAGAAGTTTGTAGGTGAAGGTTGGGAGTTTGTTTGTATTATGGTACCGAAGGGCATCAGCTGAGGGAGTGTCCTTCCAACCCTCGTCGTGCAGTTCAGGGAGCAGCTCCAGCTCCGAGGACACAGGCGAGACCACCTTCAGTACAACCGAGGGGACCGTCGCTTCTGACCCAATAGCAGCGTTATGTCCAGCATCAGCATCAGGGTGGTGCACGTCATGGACGAGCGTTCGCTATGACCGTCAAGGAGGATGAGCCCACCAGATATGTCACCGCATGTTCTGTTCTTGTTGATTCTATTCCAGCTTTAGCTTTGTTTGATAGTGGAGCTTCCCATAGTTTTGTATCTGTTTCTCTTGCTCTGAAGCATAGTTTGGTAGCTGAGTCTTTGCTTAGGACTTGCAAGATCATGACCGGGGGAGGCATTATCCTGGTTAATGATATTTGCAAGGATCAAAGAGTTACTCTAGGAGGCCGGGAGCTGAGTGTGTGTCTACTTGTAATGCCACTTCCGAGCTACGATATTGTACTAGGGGTGGATTGGTTGAGTAGTCACCATGCTAGTATAGATTGTAGAGGAGGTAGAGTTTTGTTTAGTCCGCCAGGAGAGCCAGAGTTCGAGTTTGCTAGAGGAGCTGCAGAGCAGGGAGAAGACATTATTTGTGGAGCTATGGTGGAAGATAAGGAGTTGCCGCATCCGTTGATAGCAGAGTTCTTGGATGTATTTCCTGAGGAATTGACAGGTTGCTGCCAGATCGAGATGTTGAATTCTCTATAGACTTTGTGCCAGGTGCAGAACCAATTTCACAGCATATCTATAGAGTAAACAACAGCGAGCTGGTCGAGCTGAAGAAGCAGGTGGACGAATTGTAGGATAAGGGGTTTATCAGATCGAGTTCTTCACCGTGGGGAGCCCCGGTATTGTTTGTACCAAAGAAGGATGGATCAGTGCGCATATACATTGATTACAGGGCATTGAATAATATCACTATCAAGAATAAGTACCCTTTGCCACGGATTAATGACTTGTTCGATCAGTTGAGTGGTGCCAAGGTATTTTCTAAGATAGACTTGAGATCAGGCTACCACCAAGTAAAAGTGAAGCCGAAGGATATACCGAAAACTGCTTTTAGAACTCGGTATGGTCAGTATGAGTTTATAGTGATGTCGTTTGGGTTGACTAATGCCCCGGCGGTATTTATGAACTTGATGAATAAGGTGTTCCATCAGTACCTTGACAAGTTCGTGGTGGTGTTCATCGATGACATACTCATATACTCGAAGACACCGGAGGAGCACGAGGAGCATTTGCGGATTGTGTTGGATGTGCTGAGGAAGGAGAAGCTGTATGGGAAGCTGTCTAAGTGTGAGTTCTTCCTGGACAAGGTAGAGTTCTTGGGGCATGTTGTGACTGGTGATGGTATTTCAGTGGATCCGAAAAAGATGCAGCAGCAGAGTCTTGGAAGATCCCAAGTTCGGTAGCAGAGATCAGGAGTTTCTTGGGATTGGCATGCTACTACAGGAAGTTTGTGCAAGATATTTTGAGGATTGCCGAGCCGATGACCAGACTCACTAGGAAGGATGTAGAGTTTGTTTGAACGGAGGATTGCCAGGTTGCTTTTGAGGAATTGAAGAAGAGGTTGACGTATGCTCCTATTTTGACGTTGCCATCAGGGTCTGGATGTTCCACTATTTATAGTGATACATCGGGAAAAGGTTTGGGTTGTGTTCTTTAGCAGAATCGGAAAGTTATTGCCTATGCATCCAGGCAATTATGTCCTCATGAGAAGAGCTATCCTACCCATGATTTGGAGTTGGCAGCAGCCATCTTTGTCCTGAAGTTGTGGAAATATTATTTGTACGGAGAACGTGTGGAGATCTTCATAGACCACAAGAGCTTGAAGTACGTTTTTACGCAGAAGAAGTTGAACATGAGGCAGCATCGGTGGCTGGAACTAATAAAGGATTTTGATCTCTCTTTGCAGTATCATCCTGGAAAAGCTAATGTAGTTGTCGATGCCTTGAGCAGGTATCCGGTAGCTATGTTCTTAACGCAGGATCGATATTTGTTGGACTTGGAGAGCTTGGGCATTGAGGTGATAGTTCCTAGTTTGGCTATGCAGATGTGGGGATTGTAGAAGCATAAAATATGCTGGGGAATTATCCGCATATTTTTACAGTCAAAACCTCCAACATATATGAAGTCCCTCCCTGCGTAAAACAGAGCTTCAAGGTTGTTTGGCATAAAATATGGCTTCAGAGCTGTCCGCGTAAAATAGAGCTTCAAGGTTGTTTGGCATAAAATAGGGCTTTAGAGCTGTCTGCGTAAAACAAAGCTTCAAGGCTGTTTGGCATAAAATAGGACTTCAGAGCTGTTCGCGTAAAACAGAGCTTCAAGGTTGTTTGGCGTAAAATAGGGCTTCAGAGCTGTCCGCGTAAAACATAACTTCAAGTTTGTTTGGCGTAAAATAGGGCTTCAGAGCTGTCCGTGTAAAGCAGAGCTTCAATGTTGTTCTGCGTAAAAGGTTGCTATATCTTCCTGCGTAAAGTTCAAGGTTGTTCTGCGTAAAAGGTTGCTATACCTTCCTGTGTAAAGTTTAGGGATGTTCTGCGTAAAAGGTTGCTATACCTTCCTGCGTAAAGTTCAGGGCTGTTCTGCGTTAAAGGTTGCTATACCTTCCTGCATAAAGTTCAAGGTTGTTCTGCGTAAAAGGTTGCTATACCTTCATGTGTAAAGTTTAGGGCTTCAGAGCTGTCCGCGTAAAGCAGAGCTTCAAGGCTGTTCTGCGTAAAAGGTTGCTATAACTTCCTGCGTAAAGTTTAAGGCTGTTCTGCGTAAAAGGTTGCTATATCTTCCTACGTAAAGTTCACGGCTGTTCTGCGTAAAAGGTTGCTATACCTTCCTGCGTAAAGTTTTTAATGCAGCGTAAAGTTGTACGAGGAACTCTTCGTATTCCTCGGATGAATTTGTCAGTCAAATCAGTGAACCTGATATTTGACAAAAGTACTGCACGATGATCGAGAGAACGGCTGTGATAATAATTTTGCACAGAGACCCAGATTGTCATTTTGTGACATATTTTTGATACAAGTCATTTTTACGCATTAAAAGGAAGAAAATAGAGTCTTCTGAATACGCTGCCTATTTTATATTGACAGAAATGAGTTTTTACGCTCAAGACAAGACAAAATCAGATGCCACGTCAAAAGCTATTTCTTATACAGAGCTCGAGGCATATCTCTCTATTTTATGCACAAGATTGAGGCATATCTCTGCATTTAATGCACGAGATTTTGTTCTATTTTCAAAGTTTGTCATGACTGGGAAAGCTAAGACTGTGACTAATATGCTCACATCACTATCCTTGCATTTTACGCCAACCAGGCTATTTTCAACTATAGGAGTACGCCGTATGCTATCTCCTCGAAATACGCCAACTCGGCTATATTTGCAAAGGTACGTTGATAAGGCTACTTAGCCCAGAATATGCTCAAGACCTCAGTCGTGAAGGATACTTGGCTATTTTACGCTGGTTATCTATTATTCATGAATTATTAAGTTTTACGCAGGGGCAGTTACCTACGTGGCTTGCATGCCATGATCTTCGAGAAGCAGTTATACGAGTTACCTTATAAAGGGATACGTGTCATATGCAGATTCAGAAGATTATTTGAACGTGGGTAGCAGTTGTCATAACCGCAGCGTAAAGGAGGCAATCTTCTTCACAGTTTGGCATTTTACGCCAACAAGACAGTCATTTGGCTTTTACGCCAACCAGGCAGTACCTACGTGGCTTGCATGCCATGATCTTTGAGAAGCAGTTATACGTGTTATCTTATAAAGGGATACGTGTCATACGCAGATTCAGAAGATTATTTGAACGTGGGTAGCAGTTGTCATAACCGCA
Source organism: Iris macrosiphon (assembly GCA_036927795.1). Taxonomy (NCBI): domain Eukaryota; kingdom Viridiplantae; phylum Streptophyta; class Magnoliopsida; order Asparagales; family Iridaceae; genus Iris; species Iris macrosiphon. The sequence goes on from JAYESA010000010.1 coordinate 58,039,866, forward strand.
GCATAAAGGAGACAATCTTCTTCACAGTTTGGCCTTTTACGCCAACAAGACAGTCATTTGGCTTTTACGCCAACCAGGCAGTACCTACGTGGCTTGCATGCCATGATCTTTGAGAAGCAGTTATACGCGTTACCTTATAAAGGGATACGTGTCAAACACAGATTCAGAAGATTATTTGAACGTAGGTAGCAGTTGCCATAACCGTAGCATAAATGAGGCAATCTTCTTCACAGTTTGGCCTTTTTCACCAATAAGACAGTTATTTGGCTTTTACGCCGACCAGACAGTTATTTGATTGATCTCTATAAATAGAGACCCCTGGTCACAGGGTAAAAAAGAGGAGCGAGAGGGGGGAATTAGTTGAATCATATTCTATCATGTTCATATTACCTCTGAATAGATATGTTTAACTAATTTGAAAACAAAAGGGCGAATTGGTTTTGGCTGACAACTTTGGCAATAAGAATTCGATCCTACTTGCAACTTTCCTTTGGCCGGCTTTTGCCTTCAGTTCAGAGAAAGTTTGAAGCTTCTTCTACAGCACTTCTTCATCATCGTGTAGTCCAAGGAACAAAGTGATCGACTGCAGATCAGACTTCCATAGCAATACTTCCCCAGAATCATTTTATTGTACTTAATATCCTCGTATTGGATTATTTGTACTTTTCTCTTTTCTCGTTTGTAAGAAAAAGTTTGTATAAACTTTGTTTATCCAAACAAAATGGCGACTCTGCTGGGGATAAGATTTGACAAAAGTTTGTAAGCAAAAGTTTTGTATAAACTTTGTTTATCCAAACAAAATGGCGACTCTGATGGGGATAAGATTTGACAAAAGTTTGTAAGCAAAAGTTTTGTATAAACTTTGTTTATCCAAACAAAATGGTGACTCTGCTGGGGAAGACTTTCCCCTCTGACGAGAAAGCAATTGCTCAACACGATGATGTATCCATCGGATCGACAAAGAAGACTTTGGTCGTCTAGTTCGACCAATCTGCCTATGAAGACATGCTTCATGCAGGGGGTAGTTCTCATTCCTCCTCTGTCCATAACAACAGGAAGCTGCGTAAAGTATGGATGCCTAAGACGTCCTCTACCCTTCCTGCAAGTTCTCATTCACTGATCAACAAAGTTGTGACAACACATCCAACATGCCCTGCGCATAAACCTGTCTCCCGTCTGTAACGTAGTAGACAAAACTTCTGGCAATGCCTCAGTGCCAATCCAGAAGTCTCAAACACGCCCGGTGCATAAAACTTTGTCTCCCGTCTGTGACGTGGTAAACAAAACTTCTGGCAATGCCTCAGTGCCAATCCAGAAGTCTCAAACACGCCCTGCGCGTAAACCTTTGTCTCCCGTCTGTGACGTAGTAGACAAAACTTCTGGCAATGCCTCAGTGCTAATCCAGAAATCTCAAACACGCCCTGTGCGTAAAACTTTGTCTCCCGTCTGTGACGTGGTAGACAAAACTTCTGGTAAGGCCTCAATGCCAACTCGGAAATTTCAAACACGCCCTGCGCGTAAAATTACATCTCCCGTCTATGATGAGGCAGATGTACCATTTGATCACATCAAAAGAACAGACAATGACAGGCTGAGGGGGAGTCACCCTCGAATAGTCAGAGCATCATCTGAAACTGAGAGTAGCATCTCCTTTGAGTCTGAAGATGATGCAACTATGACCGTCTTCCCTGAGGACAGTGCGACTCAAGAACCCAAGGCGGAAGAGCTCAGCGATCGCCAATGACTCGATGCTCTTGAGGTAATGATGCACAACATGAGTGCCACAATGCAGACTCTGGTCCTCAAGGCAAACATGGTCCTGCCGCCCTCAGGGCTCGCAGTAACTCTGCAAGCCGGGAGTATCAATCTTCTGGTGATCCACACCAACCCGTCATGCCGTGAGGACGGTAGTTCCAAAGAATCAGACAATGACATGTCTAGGGGTAGTCTCCCTCGACAAGACAGAGCAGCATCCAAAGATGGGGGTAGAATTCCCTCTGAGTCCGAAGATGATGCAACTATGACTGTCTTTCCTGAGGACCGTACGACTCAGGTATCGGAAGCCCTAAATCCAAAGGGGACTTTCTCCTTCAATGATGATGACATCATTGAAATCTTTAATATATTGATGAAGGAAAACAAACTTCGGCTACCCAACATCAGATGCCCTGAAAAGGCTGACAAAGTCGATGACCCAAAATATTGTCTTTTTCATCGGTATATTCATCACCCCATAAAGGCATGCTATATACTGAAAAGTAAAATCTAGGAGTTGATCGACGCCAAAGTCATCACTTTGCATAATAATGAGAAGACGGTCACTGTAAATATGATCTCACTCCAATTTGGCAATTTTCCCCCTCAAGAAGTACCGGATGATGAGTCCCCAAATTCTCCCCAGCGGAGCAACCTTCAGGTCTATCCTCATTTTCGGATAGACCACACTTAGCAAACCACTCTTCAGTGAGTTTATTGAACACTGGTTCACGTCTATATTACCTCTGAACTATTGTCCTAACATTTTTTCTCGGCCGAGTTTGCCATGTCCATATTAGCTCTGAGCAAACCTTCCGGGTTCGGCCATCGATTATCATGTCCATATTACCTCTGATATCGGTTGTCATATCAACTTAGCACCCGTACTTAACTCTAAGTATACCAGCGGTGTTAAGTTCTCAAAACCTGCCATATCCATATAACCTCTGGCAGGGCTTGTCTCAAACCTATTACTTGCACTCAAGTGCGCAAAAGGGTAATAGGTCCACAAAAAATTCTCCAATAGAGTTTGCCATGTCCATATTACCTCTGAGCAAACCTTCCAGGTTTTGGCTATCGATCATCACGTCCACAGTACCTCTGATATTGATCGTCGTCTAAACCACACTCAACAAACTACTCCCTAGCGAGTTTTTTGGACATGGGTTCACGTCCATATTACCTCTGAACTGTTGTCCAAACATTTTTTCCCGGCTGAGTTTGCCATGTCCAAGTGACCTCTGAGCAAACCTCCCAGGTTTTGGCTATCGATCATCACGTCCACAATACCTCTGATATTGATCGTCGTCTAAACTTATCACCTGTACTTAAATTTAAGTACGCCAATGGTGTTAAGTCCACCAAACTTGCCACCTCTGCCAAGGCCTAGTTCAAACTTATTACTTGCACTCTCGTGCGCAGGAAGTAATAAGTTGACCAAAAAAATTCCCCAGTAGAGTCTGCCATGTCCATATTACCTCTGAGCAAACTTTCTGGCCTTGACCATCGATCATCACGTCAATATTACTTCTGATATCGATTGTCTTCCAACTTATCACCCTTACCTAATCTGGAGTACGCCAGCAGTGTTAAGTCCATAAAATCTATCATGACCATATTACCTCTGATAGGATTTTATCTTGAACTTATTACTTGTACTCTCGTGCACAAGAAGTAATAGGTCCACAAAAAATCTTTCGGTGGGATATCCGCAATAGAAACAAATAGTTCAAGTACACATTACCTCTGAACTACTTTCCTTTTCCCCTGCAGAGAAAAAGTCAGTTCATGTTCATATTACCTCTGAACTATGACTCTGCATTATCCCCACGAAAGTTTATTTTACCATGTCCACATGACCTCTGAGTAAGATATTTTCAGAACTTTTTCATGTCCATATCACCTATGAGTAAAGTTCTGCTCTTCGACTTTCTACTATCACGTTCGCATAACCCCTGATAGTGCTAGTCGTTTCATCTTATTATCTATATTTAAGGTACGCCATGGGTAATAAGTCCACAACCCAAAAGTTTGCTATGTCCATTTTACCTCTGAACGAACATTCTTGCCCATCGACTTCCTACCGCCACATCCATAATACCTCTGATGGTGTCAGTCATTTCAACTTGTCATCCATACTTAGCTTTAAGTATGTCCATGATAATAAGTCCACTAAAATTCTTTCGCGGAGTTCTAATCAGGTTATATTCTGCCACGTCCATATTACCTCTGAGCAGATATATACCACCATCCCCAGCGGGACAACCCAGATGTACAAATAAACTCTTGGTTCTTTATCCCCAGCAAGTGCCTATGTGCAACATTTTCTCCTTCGTTACAAATTCTTGTAAAAAAACATCATCTGTATCCAAGAGTCCCGGATACACAATGGATGATGGATCCTCAAAATTGCCCCAGCGGAGTAATCCTTAGGTCTACTCGTACACTTCCGCAGTGACTATTCAAACCAATCTCGTCAGACGCTAACCATGCTCATATTGCCTCTGAGCTATCGTCCCATCAATCTCCCCAGCGGAGTGATCCTTTGGTCTATCTTCATGTTCGGATAGACCACACTCAACAAATCACTCCTCAGTGAATTTTTTGGATATTAGTTTACGTCCATATTACCTCTGAACTGTTGTCATAATATTTCTCTCCGGCTGAGTTTGTCATGTCCATATTACCTCTGAGCAAACCTCCCAGGTTTTGGCTATCGATCATCACGTCCACAATACCTCTGATATTGATCGTCGTCTAAACTTATCACCTATACTTAAATTTAAGTACGCCAATGGTGTTAAGTCCACTAAACTTGCCACCTCTGGCAAGGTAATTTCAGACTTATTACTTGCACTCTCGCGCGCAAGAAGTAATAAATCCACCAAAAATCCCCCAGTGGGATATCCTAAGGACCGTACCTAACATTTCGGTATGGCCATTGATCGGCTCACGTCTATGTTACCTCTAAGCTATCATCCTTTTATCCTCCCCCGAGAGTCTGCCATGTCCAAGTGACCTCTGAGCAAACCTCTCCCTACGACTATCATCAATCGTCATCTCAACTTATCACCCGTGCTTAATTTTAGGTACGCTAGCGGTGTTAAGTCCATAAAACCTATCATGACCATATTACCTCTGATAGGGTTTCATCTCAAACTTATTACTTGCACTCTCGTGCACAAGAAGTAATAGGTCCACCAAAAACCCCCCGGTGGGATGCCCGTAATGGAAACAAATGGTTCAAATCCACACTTTCTTTTCTGCATCAGAGAAAAAAGTTAGTTCAAGTCTACATTTTCTCTGAACTACGTCTCTCCAATATCCCCACAGAGTCATATCTTACCACGTCCACATTACCTCTGAGTAAGATATTTCCAAAACTTTGCCATGTCCATATTACCTCTGAGCAAACTTTCTGGCCTCAAATATCGGTCATCATGTCTGATATCGGTTATCATCCCCTTTTATCACCCTTCCTCACTAAGGTACACCAGCGGTGTTAAGTCCACAAAACTGCCACATCCATATTACCTCTAGCAGGGCTTATCTTGAATTTATTAATTGCACCCTAGTGCGCAAAAAGTAATAAGTCCACCAAAAATCCCCAGGAGGGATATCCTCAGGACCGTACCTAACCTTTCGGTATGGCCATTGATCGGCTCACGTCTATGTCACCTCTGAGCTATCATCCTTTCATCCTCCCCGAGAGTTTGCCATGTCCGAGAGACCTCTGAGCAAACCTCCCAGGTTTTGGCTGAGCTATCGTTCCATCAATCTCCCTAGCGGAGCATACTTCAGGTCTATCCTCATTTTCGGATAGACCACACTCAGCAAATCACTCCCCAGTGAGTTTTTTGGATATGGGTTCACGTCCATATTATCTCTGAACTGTTGTCCAAATATTTTTTTTTTCGGCTGAGTTTGCCATGTCCAAGTGACCTCTGAGCAAACGTCTCCCTACGACTATCATCAGTCATCGTCTAAACTTATCACCCGTACTTAATTCTAAGTACGCCAGCGGTGTTAAGTCCACAAAACTTATCATGTCCATATTACCTCTGATAGGGCTTGTTTCGAACTTATTATTTACACTCAACATGCGCAACAAATAATAGTTCCACCAAGGATCCTCCAGTGGGATATCCTCAATAAACACGGTATTGTACTACGTCCATATTACCTCTGGTACGATATCCGAAGTTTACACAAACAATCGCAAAGAAATTCCAGCCTAAATGGGAGGGCCCTTATGTGATTGAAACAACATTTTCAAATGGCGCTTACAGATTAGCCAAGCCTAATGGAGATTTGATAATGGCTCCTATCAATGGCAAATTCCTGAAGAAGTATTATGCTTGATCTCCCTTGCTTAATGGAGTATGATGAAGATTTCATTCTGATGATACTATGAACAAAGATTAGTTGAATCATATTCTATCATGTTCATATTACCTCTAAATAGATATGTTTAACTAATTTGAAACTTCAAAACCTATCATGTCTATATTACCTCTGATAGTGTTTTGTATACAAATTTAGTTGGATCATATTCTATCATGTTCATATGACCTCTGAATAGATATATTCAGTAAAACCAGTTACCGAAAGTATATCATGTCCATATTACCTCTGATATTACTTTCACCCTAGCCTATCATTTATATTCTAATAATAAGTGATGGATCCACAGAGTCTTCATTATCTCTGAGAAATTACATGGTAAAGAAGGAGCAAAGGAAGCTATGATATCCCTCCATGGTCCATCATTGTAGAGAATATTTTCTCGAAGACGTCTCTTTTTACGGCTCCTTACATGCTGGAAGAGCATAATCTTCTTCTTTCTCAGTTCAGCCCAAGAATCTCAGCAGTCATCTTTGTGGTGAAGGAAGTATGGAAAATCAAGTTTATTTGCTTGCCCTTATATAGGCAGAAGAAGAACATACAAATTCCAACGACTTCTTAAATATAGCAAAAAAAAATTAGCCTTGAAGAACGAGTCAAATTTGACCATTTCATGCTTCATTCAAAGTATTTCAAATTACGAGGAATTTGAAAACTTTGAAGGGGGTCCTATAGAAGCATGAAATATGCTGGGGAATTGTCCGCGTATTTTTACAGTCAAAACCCCCAACATACATGAAGTCCCTCCCTGCGTAAAACAGAGCTTCAAGGTTGTTTGGCATAAAATATGGCTTCAGAGCTGTCCGCGTAAAACAGAGCTTCAAGGTTGTTTGGCGTAAAATAGGGCTTTAGAGCTGTCTGCGTAAAACAGAGCTTCAAGGTTGTTTGGCGTAAAATAGGGCTTCAGAGCTGTCCGCGTAAAACAGAGCTTCAAGGTTGTTTGGGGTAAAATAGGGCTTCAGAGCTGTCCGCGTAAAACAGAGCTTCAAGTTTGTTTGGCTTAAAATAGGGCTTCAGAGCTGTCCACGTAAAGCAGAGCTTCAAGGCTGTTCTGCGTAAAAGGTTGCTATATCTTCCTGCGTAAAGTTCAGGGATGTTCTGCGTAAAAGGTTGCTATACCTTTCTGCGTAAAGTTCAGGGCTGTTCTGCGTAAAAGGTTGCTATACCTTCCTGTGTAAAGTTCAAGGCTGTTCTGCGTAAAAGGTTGCTATACCTTCCTGCATAAAGTTCAGGGCTTCAGAGCTGTCAGCGTAAAAAAGAGCTTCAAGGCTATTCTGCATAAAAGGTTGCTATACCTTCCTGCGTAAAGTTCAAGGCTGTTCTGCGTAAAAGGTTGCTATATCTTCCTGCGTAAAGTTTAAGGTTGTTCTGCGTAAAAGGTTGCTATACCTTCCTGCGTAAAGTTTTTAATGCAGCGTAAAGTTGTACGAGGAACTCTTCGTATTCCTCGGATGAATTTGTCAGTCAAATCAGTGAACCTGACATTTGACAAAAGTACTGCACGATGATCGAGAGAACGGCTGTGATGATGATTTTGCACAGAGACCCAGGTTGTCATTTTGTGACATATTTTTAATATAAGTCATTTTTACGCATTCAAAGGAAGAAAAATAGAGTCTTCTGAATACGCTGCCTATTCTACATTGACAGAAATGAGTTTTTACGCTCAAGACAAAACAAAATCAGACGCCACGTCAAAAGCTGTTTCTTGTACAGAGCTCGAGGTATATCTCTGCATTTTATGCACGAGATTGAGACATATCTCTGCATTTAATGCACGAAATTTTGTTTTATTTTCAAAGTTAGTCATGACTGGGAAAGCTAAGACTGTGACTAATACGCTCACATCACCATCCTTGCATTTTACGCAAACCAGGCTATTTTCAACTATAGGAGCACGCCGTATGCTATCTTATCGAAATATGCCAACTCGGCTATATTTATAAAGGTACGTTGATAAGGCTACTTAGCCCAGAATACGCTCAAGACCTCAGTCGTGAAGGATAATTGGCTATTTTATGCTGGTTATCTATTATTCATGAATTATCAAGTTTTACGCAGGGGCAGTTACCTACGTGGCTTGCATGCCATGATCTTCGAGAAGCAGTTATACGCGTTACCTTATAAAGGGATACGTGTCATACACAGATTCAGAAGATTATTTGAACGTGGGTAGCAGTTGTCATAACCGCAGCGTAAAGGAGGCAATCTTCTTCACAGTTTGGCCTTTTACGCCAACAAGACAGTCATTTGGCTTTTACGCCAACCAGGCAGTGCCTACGTGGCTTGCATGCCATGATCTTCGAGAAGCAGTTATACACGTTATCTTATAAAGGGTTACGTGTCATACGCAGATTCAGAAGATTATTTGAATGTGGGTAGCAGTTGTCATAACCGTAGCGTAAAGGAGACAATCTTCTTCACAGTTTGGCCTTTTATGCCAACAAGATAGTCATTTGGCTTTTACGCCAACCAGGCAGTTCATGCCATGATCTTCGAGAAGCAGTTATACGCGTTACCTTATAAAGGGATACGTGTCATACGCAGATTCAGAAGATTATTTGAACGTGGGTAGCAGTTGCCATAACCGTAGCGTAAATGAGGCAATCTTTTTCACAGTTTGGCCTTTTACGCCAACAAGACAGTTATTTGGCTTTTACGCCAACCAGACAGTTATTTGATTGATCTCTATAAATAGAGACCCCTGGTCACAGGGTAAAAAAGAGGAGCGAGAGGGGGGAATTAGTTGAATCATATTCTATCATGTTCATATTACCTCTGAATAGATATGTTTAACTAATTTGAAAACAAAAGGGCGAATTGGTTTTGGCTGACAACTTTGGCAACAAGAATTCGATCCTACTTGCAACTTTCCTTTGGCCGGCTTTTGCCTTCAGTTCAGAGAAAGTTTGAAGCTTCTTCTACAGCACTTCTTCATCATCGTCTAGTCCAAGGAACAAAGTGATCGACTGCAGATCAGACTTCCATAGCAATACTTCCCCAGAATCATTTTATTGTACTTAATATCCTCGTATAGGATTATTTGTACTTTTCTCTTTTCTCGTTTGTAAGCAAAAGTTTCGTATAAACTTTGTTTATCCAAAAAAAATGGCGACTCTGTTGGGGATAAGATTTGACAAAAGTTTGTAAGCAAAAGTTTCGTATAAACTTTGTTTATCCAAATAAAATGGCGACTCTGCTGGGGATAAGATTTGACAAAAGTTTGTAAGCAAAAGTTTCGTATAAACTTTGTTTATCCAAACAGGGATTGCAGATACACTCAAATTTGATGGACAGGATCAAGGCAGCACAGTATGAGAATGTATCTCTGAGGAGCATCAGAGCTCAGGTGAGAGCAGGATTGGAGGATGATTTCACCATTGCTCAGGATGGTTCTTTTCGGCATGGGGTTAGATTGTGTGTGCCTAGTAGGGAGCTGCATGAGGAGGTATTGCAGGAAGCGCATCGCTCTCAGTATTCCATACATCCAGGTGCCAACAAGATGTATCGGGATATGCGAGAGAGTGTATGGTGGTATGGCATGAAGGAGAAAGTGGCACAGTTTGTATCCAGATGCTTAGTATGCCAACAGGTGAAAGCCGAGAAGCAGAGGCCATGAGGTTTACTTCAGTCATTACCCTTCCCAGAGTGGAAGTAGAAGCATATTACTATGAATTTTGTGTCCGAACTTCCACGATCTCTAGGAGGAAAAGACGCGATTTGGGTCATCGTTGACAGGTTGACCAAGTCGGCCCACTTTTTGCCTTCCAAGGTGGGTTTGTCTACGGAGAAGCTGGCAGAGATGTATGTGAGGCAGATCGTCAGGATATATGGAGTTTCCGTCACCATAGTCTCGGATCGGGATAGTCGTTTCACTTCTCATTTCTGGAAGAGTTTGCAGGCGAGTTTGGGCACCCAGCTCAAGTTCAGTACTGCATATCATCCCCAGACAGATGGAAAGTCAAAGAGGACTATTCAGACTCTCAAGGATATGCTGCGCACTTGTGTACTAGATTTTGGGGGATCTTGGGAGGACCATCTCCATTTGGTAGAGTTTGCTTACAACAACAGCTACCAGGCTAGTATAGAAATGTCACAATTTGAGGCTCTGTACGGTCAGAGATGTCGTACTCCCTTGTCATGGGACGATGTTGGAGAAAGAGTTTTGCTTGGGCCAGAGATGGTTGTGGATGCAGAGAAAAAGGTTAAATTGATTAGAGACAGACTTCGAGTGGCGTATGACAGACAGCAGCATTGGGCCGATAGCCACTAGAGACCTTTGGAGTTTGAGGTATAGTTTTAGATTTTTATTTTGTGCTTGTTATTGGTTGTTTGTTATAGATTAAGTTCTTAAGGTAGTATTTTGTTCTAGGTGGGTGGTTTGGTGTTTTTGAGGATTTTTTCGACACGAGGCACGATTTGCTTCGGTGGAGGCGGAAAGCTTAGTCCGCGATTCATCGGACCTTTTACTATTCTAGAGAGGGTCGGTGCAGTTGCTTACAGACTAGACTTGCCACCTACATTGGAGGGAGTGCACAACGTGTTTCACGTGTCACATTTGAGATGGTACGTGGCGGATCCTAGTCACGTATTGGATCACTCGGAGATAGAGGTGTACCCTACTCTTAGCTATCCAGAGCAGTCAGTTGAGATTCTTGATCGGAGAGAGTATTGAGGAGCCAGACTATTCCTTTGGTATGCGTCGCATGGAGGCATAACTCTCCAGGGGAGTCTACATGGGAGAGAGAGGATGAAATGCGAGAGCGTTATCCATATTTGTTTGTGCCTTGAGGTATGTTCTTTCCTAGTTATATTATGTTCTTTTGTTCTGTTCTATTATTTTTTGGGGGTAGTTTTCGTCTTTGAATTTTGAGGACAAAATTATTTTAAGGAGGGTAGACTTGTCACTACCATTTTTTCTAGGAAAGGATATTTTGGTAATTTCATAATTAATTAAATATTGTGCATGTTGTATAATTATTGTTGTATTATTTAATTATTATTATATGTTAGTTTATTATTTTGGGCTTGTGTTAGTGGACCTAACTAGTTTAGTTTAGACTCATGGACCAACATGTATTAATTGTTAGAATTTAGCCCAACTAGAAGCCCATTGATTAGGAGGATGATTAGTTTAATTAAAACCATTAGACTAGAACCTTTCCTCCTTAATTATTTCTTCATGAGAGGCCCTAAGGGGTATAATAGACATTACATAGTAGCTTGAGGAAGGGGCAAGGGGGGCCGGCCTACTTAAAGAGGGGGGGGGAGTTTCTCTTTCCTCTTTTCATTTCAAATCTAGATCTAGAATTTCCCTCAACCAAATTCTTTCATTCCCACATCAATTCCCTACCAAATTTTATCCTAATTCCTTCCCAAATAACATTTGGAGGCTAGTAGAGCAAAGATCTAGAAGGAGGAAGCAAGGATCTAGAAGGAGGAAGCAAGGATCTACAAAGAGGAGCTAGGATCTACAAGTTGAAGGCCAATTTCATCAAATTTGGAGGTTGCATTGGGAATCCATCTCCCAATAGGTATAATTCAGTTTTTCTCCTTAATTTAGGTTCTAAATCTGAAAATTAACCATGAGAAACCAACCCATATGCATAGGCTACAAATAGGATTTGGAATTGAGTTCATAGAAGGCCTATTGAGAAAGTTATAGTAATTTTTGTGTCAATTTTGGGAGAATTCCGAGATTGACACTTGTTGTGATTGTCAATTGGTCCTATAGATCAACTTGGCATTTGTTTGTATATTTGTGGCTACTGTCGTATCAACAACTGGGTACGTGTAGGTCGTATCCCAACAAAATGGTGATATGTGTTGATTTGGAGGTTTTTCCTTCGACACGGGGCTTTGTGCATGTCATATTTTGACACGGACACGTAGATATGTGTTTGACTCTTCATATTGTTCATAAATAATATATTAGACTTGCTCGTGTCCTTTGGGGTATGTTTGGTTGTGTGGTGGACTCGTGTCGCAAGCATATCATAGATCTAGTGTGATATGGGTGCGATGCACTCCACGTGTTTGTCGCATTTCATGCTTGACCCAAATTCTATTATTCTTAACTATTGTAGTAGATGTATATATATATATATATATATATATATATATATATATATATATATATTGTTATGTATACATATGTATTTATATGTGCTAGTGTATCAAGTATCTATATACATATGTGTTGTATATATATATATGTAGTTATACTTCTAAACATATAATAGCTATTTGAATAAGTTATGTTATATAAATACTTGTATGTTATATATATGTATACGTGTATGTGATGCTATGTATATAGATATGAGATACTATATCTATATCTATGTGTGTATGTTTATATCTATCTATATGTATATAATTGTGGTTGTCTATATATATATATATATATATATATATATATATATATATATATATATATATATATATATATATATGAGAGTGGGTATACATATATATATAGTTGATACATATATATTGGTGTATATATGGATGTGTGTTGTTGTGTGTGTGTGTGCATTAGAGGGGGAGGGGTTCAGTAGCTTACGGCAGAAGCAACAGCAGCAGCTTACGGTAGAAGCAGCAGCAGTAGCTTACAGCAGCAGCCACAGCTTGCAGAAGCAGCAGCAGCAGCAGCAGCTTGCAGAAGCTGCAGTAGCAGCAGCAGCAGCTTGCAGAAGTAGGAGCAGCAGCAGGGGTTTGAAGGGGGGGACTAGCTAGGTGAGTTGGTAATTTGATAAGTAAGCTTCTTTAGTATTTTAGTTAAATAGTTAGTTTAGCTAGTAATAGTTATTGTCAGTTAACTAGTTATTTAGTTATCAAGTTAGTATATTTAGTTAGCTAGTTATCTATTGTTATGTGTATCTCTAGTTATGTATGTATGTATGTTTGTATATGTATGTATGTATATATGTATGTATGTATGTATGTATTAGTAGTTAGTGTTTAGTCGGTAGTTAGTATTTATATTCCTATTAGTATATACTAGTAGTTATATTGGATTGATGCATACATGTATAGCTAGAGGGGTAGTTAATATATACTAGAATTCACATTTACCTTGAGATACCAAGGTAAATGTCAAGGTATTGAGGATATTCAAGGTATTGGATTTGGGTATCGAGATGGAGATTTAGCAGTGCGATACCGCATTGGTTCAAAGCCAAGGTATTCATTTAGCATTATAGTTAGAATTAGTATATATTTAATATTATTTGAATATGCATATATGATATTTTCTATCTCTTGTTTGCGTATCTTGCGATACGGTATCTTAGTATCCTAGATTTAGCTTGTATGATCTAGTTTCATAGTTTATGAACCTAATATCATTGAGATAGACTCATGCAACCTAGAAATAGGTAGTTTGACCAAGTTTGACTGGTTTGACTTAGAGTTGACCTAGTTTGACTGTTTTGACTTAAAATGGCTCTTTGACCTAGAAGTTGACTAGTTTAACTTATTTTCATTCTGAAACCTTGTATTGATATTATATTCCATATCTAGGTCTTCGAGGCGCCGTACCAGACATCTGTGAGACTATTCACCGAACTTCAGGCGAGTACATTCTCTGATAGTTTCTCATTTATGATATCCTCTATGTTCATTGTATCTAGTATAGATATCCATGATTTATTGATACGATGGTTACACGGATTGGTATATCCAGATCTTGTCATGAGATGTTATTCCTTGGTATATATGGTGTATCTTGTGCAAGCCTTGTTTCATTGTTCTTCTTGTATATGTACAGACACTGATTCGCAGGGAGACTAGCTATCTTCTTAGAGAATCCCGTGCCATAGCGTACCATGGTTGGATCCACTATACCAGTCGGGGTTGGGGAGTATGTAGTGTAGATATGTGATCATACCCTCCTAGTATCAAGTCTTGTTCATTGAATAGTGTTAATCATACACCGCACATATGATTAGCCAGGCCATATATCTTGTATCAAGTTCCCAAGTCAATCACATGTTAAAGCTGGTACTCACTCACTTAGTCATTAGTATTCTTGTTCATTGTCATATTGTTCATTCTTGTATTTATTTCCAGTATTTTCTTTATTGTATATCTCTTGTATCTATTGTTGCATCTTGTATATTCACATCTATTTAATGTTACATAGTTTATATCATTGATTAGAACTGCTGTTAGAGATGTACTCTGCTCCTTTCCTGGCTGGATATATTTTTTCCAGATGACACTGAGGAGTGGTACCCTACATATTACGGGCCTCAGGATATTGTGGGCTTAGAGTCAGAGACCCTGGCTCAGGAGGAACTCATCCCGACTGAGACAGACGACCTGGGACTTGTAGTTTCTTAGTATTCTCTTGTACTGGATTTGTCTCAAGCTTATTGTTTAGTATTTTTTCAAACTCATTAATGTTATTATTTGACTCGTGAGTTGTATGTGACTATTCTATTCTTTTATCATATTCGTGCTCATTTTCCATCTTAGATATGTGATTGAGTATATTGTTATTGTTGGTGGCTCATTATATAGATTAGATAGATTACCTAAACAGCGTTCTACTGCCGATTCTGCGGCATAGGCTGGGCGTTATATCTGACTTGTACCCTTACACCGGGTGCGGGTCGTGACAATACCCAACCAGATTGCATGCAGGGTGCAGGAGGAAATCATACAGATTTGGAGATCGCTTAACGCAATGAGGCATCGGACCACACTTGGCATCTTAGAGCGTGGCACACGAATCTGTAGCTCATATATATGAGACATAATGTATGGGAACATCATCATCCAAATCGTTTGAATCATTTATATGCCTAAGGGAATATTCATTGTAGAGAGAGAGAGCATGAGCGACTTGTAATCTCGGCCTAGCGCCGCTTGTAATCATTATTTCATATCAATAAAGAGCTTGATATGGATTCAATTCTATGTTTCCGCTATGACGATGTTGCAAACTAGTTATCAATGGCCATTTTGGTATTTGCCTCAGGCGGGCGCAACTCCAGGCTCGCGCGGCATCGCGTCCCGATGGAAACGATCATCCCGCGGGAGCGCTGGCGTAGTAATTTGCATCTAGCGGGGACGACCAATTCCAGCGCGAGATCGGGGCATGACATTTTGGTATCAGGGCCCGGCTTTACGTCCTTGGAATTCGTATCGATTCTCTCAGTTTTGAACTTGTGTATTAAAAAATGATAGATGCTCTCTCTCGATGTTCGATGAATGTTATATACAATAAGTCTAAATATTTTCGAAAAGTGCATGTGAATGATACGATTACTTGGACGAGATTATGATGCGAGGGCCTTTGTGCCAACTTGTGTCAGACATCGTGGGAATAGACTCGTGTTAGAACCGGCAAGTTATATGTCAGACCGAATGCCTATACGAGAACACCAAGCAGGTTAGTGTTCGAGATAGAATATCGTTCGGACAGTTGCCTATGCACACAGCCTTTTGGAGAAGTTTTGTTGAGTATCGTGCACCAAGACCCATGGTGCTAGCGGGTTGCAGCGAGATTTGGGTATCGTTCGGATAAGAGTAAAAGTCAAACTTAGAATAGAAACAGATAGAGACGTTATCGGAGTACCGCTAAGGCGAATAATGGGAATCGTGTTGGATTTTCAGATATAGTTTGGATGGTTATTCGTAGCGATAAATTATGATTCAAAATATAGTTTGTATGGAGGACTATGGATAGAGGTGCATACGAGCCTAAGATCGTTAAGGCGACAAATAGGGATTGTGCTAGAGTTATAAGGAACGAATTGGATATACGAGTGAAGGATGCGAACGCGATTCAGGAGTTAATAGGATGACTCGATTCCTGAGTGGTGTATACGATAGTCCCAGATTCGAATATGCAAATTGAGGATATTATGAGTTATAAAGATTCATAGAGTACAGCTCGGACCCTGAGTGGTGTATTGGTCGACTTAGAAATATTCAAACAAATTATGGATTTTGGAGTATTAAGCGAGTCTAGCAGCAAGCGATGAGATGGTGTAAGGCCTTAGTATAATATGCCTAGCAAGTAAGCGAACTCGAAGAAACCATGCAAGATTTGGTTCGAACGATTTAGAATGAGTTGAATAAGGGAAAAGGCTTACATCGAATAGGAACTCAGGGCAATTGAAATTGATATCATGGTCGAAAAAACTTAGAGGATTGTACGAGTGACTTTGAGTTGAAACAAACGAATTAAAACTTGAGTTGGGATGGAATAATCGGGGATGTGATCAGAGTTAGTGCAATTGAAAATAATGGCACGAACGAATGACAGCGTGCATGGAAAATTTGGATTTGAGTAGGGTATCGCTCGATAGAGTTCGATTTGAGTACGAATGTGATGTGCTCAAATTTGGGAGACTTTAGATCATAACAATGATTGAAAGATAGCACGGATTGACGCAAGTTAGCAAAATTATGATTTGAAGATTGAGACAGACGATAACGGATTTAATCTTGAATTTGAACGGACGATCTTGAATCAAGTTCGAAGGGTAACACTCGACAACAGGACTAGACGAGATCGATTATTCTGCGGGAGCGCTGGCGTGGTAATTTCACGTCCGGCGGGGATGATCGAACTCGCAGGAACATGTTCGATGATGTTATGAACGAATTCGATAAAATGGAACGTATCGAAAGTGAATAGACTTGGGTTTGTGATTTGAACTTAGTCATTTGAGGAATGTTAGAAGTAGACTACGAAATGATCAAACGGTAATACTAAAGTTGGATGATTGGGCTAGATGAATTATGATTACGACAAGAATGATTATTAGATGAACATGACTTGATGGATCAATAAACAACTTGGGATGAAAATAAAGTATGACGATAAGGTGTCTGTTCGTTCGATGATAACCATAACGTTTGGCCTACTTGTCTTGTGCGAGTGCAACTCCTTACTCGCACATGTGTCACGTCCGGATTAGGACAATTATTCCGTGGGAGCGTTGGCGTGGTGATCTCACGTCCGACGGGGATGATTGAACTTGCGGGAGACCGAAACATGACAATTAAAGGATCATTTTGACTTGTGGTTCGACACGATAAGACAATTTTCATAATACAAGTGAATCGAAGGTATTTGGGGGATGAGTTAGTCTAGAACATGAAGTAAGACGCTCGATGGTTTAGTGAACGGATACATGAATTATGTTATACGACTTAGAATTTGTGATTGAGATCGAAGAGATATAAATTGAATCGTGACTTGGTGGTCTAGACTTAGAAAAAGATTGGATATATGGATCCTATCAGGTGTTTAAGGAGATAGACTATGTAAATCAATAGGTGGAATATGCGACATGGACTTATCGTGGGTTCGGTTGAACGAACGTGTTAATGTGATAGGATGATCTGTGCTCGATGTTTAGAAATCTGAGTGAAACAAGCTTGGGTAGAATATCCATGTAAAAGAACAATGGTTTGAACTTAGGGTATTTGGGGCGAGCATTGTGCAACACGATTGCACGATGAGTCGCAACTCAAATTATACCTATAACCTTGTGAGCTGACCTAGTGGCTAGGCAGGCGACCCTATGCCTTGAGTTAAACTGGAGTGGCTGACTTCAGAGTAATCGTTCAAAAAAAGATAGAACTAGGGAAATGAGACTTAGAGTTAGGACTTGAAACTAGGAGTGTGTACTAGCGATATTGACGTTAAAACGAACGCAATGGAAGATAGGACTTGGGTGATAATTGATTTGGTTGGATAGGTTATGCAACGGTGAGGAATAAGACGGTATTAGAGAATTGTCGGACGGAACTCTTAGGATTGAAATTGGTGATACTCGAGATAGTTAATTTGTTGCTTGGAAGAGGTGCGTTGCTAGTAATGCAAAACTTGAATTTGGGTGAGATTGGAGTAGACGATAACTAAAACGAACCAGAGTTCGGTTATTCATGTAGGGAAACGATCGATGATTCGAAAGATTTTTACGAGTAGCTTGTCCGACTTAGCTGTCACTAAGCTTGGTTGAAATACACATATTTGGGGGACACCTTGAATATGGGTACAATCAGACTTAGCGATATGCATAACTCGAATGCAGTTGCAAATAAAAATGTTCGGATTCGCATGGATGAGTACGGCAACTGAAATAAGTTAGCCTCAACCTAGACTTTCATAAAGGAAAGATTGTAATGTTCCCCGAACGATCGAGATAATTCTATGTTAAGGCGCAGTACGAGACTGAGTTTGGGAATGCAATAGTTGAACGAAAGAATCATTCGATAAAAATGATTAAGCACTCGTGCAAAACGGAATGAGTAAATGAATAGCAAGTTAAGTTCGATTGGACCAAAGATGCGAAGGATTAGAACGTACCCCAAGTGGGAAATTTAGCTCTGTGCTAAGGCGCAATAAAGACAGAGTCAGAAAACGTAGGCAATTTAATGCTACAACCTTGGCGGACAGTAGATTTATTTAGTGAGATTAGACGGTGACTCAGAGAGATATTGATGAAAACAAGATTAGAAAATTAGCTGAGTTTCGAGCTTTTGGGTTTAGGCATAACGATGGGTTTCAATAGGCGACTTCAAGTAATCGGTCGGATGTGTTGGTTTCGTATGGATAGAATATAACAGTTGGGCAAGTCCACCCAAAGTCTAAGTTTTCTAGTGCCCATTGAGTTATAGAATATCCCATGCATGAGTAATATAGCCCTGTGCCAGGCGCAATAGATTTTGAGTCGAGAGTGCAATAATTAAGTTGAGTATAGTTCGATAGCAATGAACGATAGAGTCGTTCGATGAGAATTGGCTAAACATGTGCGTAACGCATGGTGAGGAAATAAATGAATGTAGTATGGAAATAGTCCTTGGAAGTTAGACAAGATGTATTGAGTTTGGTTTAGAAGTTGTGTAATAATACGAGTTCCGCTCAGGAAGTCTCGAGGACGAGACTTGTTCTGAGTGGTGTATAATGTAACGACCCGCTCCGCTCAACCCGGAGGGCCGATTCAAATGGCACAAGTGTAGCGAACCGACCCGCCTTGCTCAGTGAGATGGCTCATTCGATGCAAAGACATTCATACTTGGATCTTCAAATGGAGTCAGACTTAGACTTTCAGAGGCGTACTCGGAGTCTCGATCGACCGATGCGATTCATCGCTAAAGTGGGTGGCCCCGGTGAACCTGTCCCTACTTAGCTGCACACTAAGAAAATGAATGATACATGCTAGTTTTCAGGCGATAACCTTTGCATGCTAATAAAAGAGATGAACGCACATAGCTAAGGGGATAACCCCGCCTTATCATTGCATAGAACATGGAGATCTTACTTACGATTTGCGAAATCAGGCTATTGAGTTGAAATGTAGTAGCTTCTTATATATATATGCCACAAAAGTAGTTAAGTTCATACTGAGGCATTGTACCGCAAGGAACATGACACAGGATAGAGTAAAATTATGTTGCATACATAGACGAGGAAGACTATCAAGTAGTCATTTCGAGTCAGGCGAAGGAAAGAAAAGAAAGTATTCGGGATATCCAGATCACCGAGGCAGTCTCTAATCAGGGAGCTGCGTAAAGAAGAAAGATCCGAGTGTAGTCCTCGACAAGATTGAACCGAGTTGTTTGTTGGCTAGGATTGGAAGTGGCGGAGTAGTTGCATGGTCACGGACAACTGGTTGTGCACCAGGTAGAGATGAGTCCTCGACACGATTGCTGAGGCATCCGAATCGTATCGGCCCGGGAGGACAATGCCAGTGTAGTCTGGTAATACGCTAGCTGATGACTAGTGGGCGAGAACGGGACATCCAGCAAGGCTTGTTACCAACCTGGATGGTCGCCAACTCGTCGGATGGTTCGGGAGGCCCATCAAGGCTAGCAACCGAGCTGGGAAGACAGTCGTTCCATCGTAGATTATGTCCAATATGGCTAACAGAGCAAGTGACCTTCATATAGATAAGTCATGCTTGCATAGCGGCTATCCGCATTCAGAAGAGGAGTAACGTGAAGGAGTACATTTGCTCGATATTTTGCATATTTAGAATGGATGCACGGTAACAAACATAGTTCGAGTAGAAGGGGTCTGAGGCAGAGACACAAACATAACACTTGGATTTCATAGATGTTTCTTTGTTATTCAGTAGATCATTATTTATATTGCTGCATATGACAGGGAAGGCCGAATGGTAAGAAATGGTAAGACGAACTCAGTTATTCATTATTATGACACTCTTGAGAGGACACGAATATTACTTTCATTATATTGCCATGTAACTGATCCTAAGGTAAAAGACTAGAAAGACAACAAAATTACTCGGTGCACATAACTAATGAACGTGCTTGTTTGTGGAGTGGGCGAGAGGCCTCCCCACCAGTGCATTCAATGTACTGATATCCAACCAGATTGTATGCAGGGCGCAGGGGAAACTCGTACAGATTCAGAGATCGCTTAATGCAATGAGGCGCCAGACCGCACTTGGCATCTTGGAGCGTGGCGCACGGACCTGGAGCCCACATATATGAGACATAATATATGGGAACATCATCATCCAGATTGTTTGAATCAGTTCTAAGCCTAAGGGCATATTTATTGTAGAGAGAGAGATAGAGCATGAGCGACATATAATCTCGGCCTAGTGCCGCTTGTAATCTTTACTTCATATCAATAAAGAGCTTGATTTAGATTCAATACTTGTGTTTATTCTATGTTGACGACTCTGCGAACTAGTTATTAACAGCCATTTCGGTATTTTTCTCACGCGGGCGCAACTCCAGGCTCGTACGGCATCGCATCCCGATGGAAACGATCATCCCGCGGGAGCGCTGGCGTGGTGATTCGCACCTAGCGGGGACGGCCGATTCCAGCGGGAGATCGGGGCGTGAAAAAATATATAGAGCAATGTTAGCTCAAGGATTCTCGAAATGACCATGAATAGAATATGAAGAAATATATTCTTCGGTCATGAAAGATAAACTATACAAATCCCCGAAGGATTTAAATTTCTAGGTATATCCTTGAAGAATTTAAAATTGTCATGTTATCCCTGATGGATTTACAAAATAAGTCATATATAAATGGAAACCATCTGGAAGAATGTGATAGACTTATTGAATAACAGTCTAGGAAATGATATAATAATGATTCTAAAATTCATCAGTCATATTTATGAAGAAATTCCTAAATGGATACGTTAGAATGACCGTCTATGTACATGACAATATCTCTTGAAGAGATTGAAAATACCTTCTGAAGTGAAGATATCCTGGAGAGATAATCTCCAGAAGAGATATGAAATATGACAGTATCTCCCGAAGAGATTGAAAGTATCTTCCGAAAAGATTGAAATTATCTCCTGAATTTTTTTGAAATATCTCCTGAAGAGGATGGAAATATCTCCTAAAGAGAGAATCTCCCGAAGAGATAATCCCCAGAAGAGATAAATCTTCGGCCAGAAGAGATCTCATATAATCTTCTAAAGAGATAATATCTAGAATAGATAAATCTCCCAAAGAGATCTACTATAATCTTTCGAAGGGATAATATTAATCTCCTGAAGGGATCTCCCAAAGAAAAGATCTCCTGAAGAGACTTAATATGAGTAATTATCATTTACTCAGTATACCTATAATGGTCAAGTCAAATAGAATCTGTTACGACCGAAAGAATCAAAGAACATGTTCTGGGTCATGAAGTACCATATTTAAGGAAGATAAATATAAATTCTTTATTGACATTCACCTAGCACAATATATTTATGTGAACTTACTAATATGCACTTACAAATAGATACTGGAATGACATAAGACACATAAATCATTCTTGATTTAATTTATATAAATTTTTTGATCTTATAAGATATGCAGATGCATGTTATTTATTTGATCTCCCTTAAGGGACAAACAAGGTATGTTTTATAAATAGTACTGTTGTGGGTATTTCAGAGATAAATAAAGTAAATCACTGTGGCAACCTTATCAAACATTCTTACACTTAATGAAGCAAACAAAGATTGTGCATGGCTATAGTTTCAATAGTTCAACAATCTTGGGGAGATGCAAGCTTTCAAGAATAACCAATAAGACTACAACAATTCAATTTGATATGAGGATAATGTGTATAAATGTATATGGAAAGAAAAGTATTTGGGTGAGATGTAATATTCAATGTATTGAGGGTTATTTTTTTATTTATATTGATATAAGAACTAAATATAATTTTTTTATATTTTTGAAGGGGAGTATCCTGAAGATGCTAATGGAGACATCTTGAAGTATGTCTTTGTGCATTGTACTCTTTTTCTTTGATGAGATTTTTTTCACTGGATTTTTTCTTCGAATGATTTTTAACGAGGCAGTGTAAATCACACCCACTTGAATTCCTGAAGAATTATATTCTCGAA
This sequence comes from Iris macrosiphon, assembly GCA_036927795.1. NCBI lineage: Eukaryota > Viridiplantae > Streptophyta > Magnoliopsida > Asparagales > Iridaceae > Iris > Iris macrosiphon. The sequence goes on from JAYESA010000010.1 coordinate 58,062,386, forward strand.
GAATATTATTGTACTCTTTTCTTTTATTATGAATTTGTTTTCCAAAGATTAGTTTTTTTCATAGAATTTTTTTTAATGAGGCAATAATTAAGATTAAGGTGGGCATCCAAGGAGAGTGTTATGATTTGTGGATAATACAAAACATGGATGCCCTTATCCCTATCTATAACCATCTCTATCTTCTTCCCTCTTATATATATATTATCAATGAGAAAAATCCCCATATGATTTGCTTCCGTTATCAATTTCTTTTCTTTCTCTTTCATTTTACAATAATATTGATTTTTTTTATGACTTTCTCAATTATCTAATCGCTAGTTAGCATCTCTAATTTAAATAATGTATGTAGTTTTTTTTGGTTAAATACTAAAAAATGTAATAATATAAAATATTGAATAATGTGCTGTCACGCCCCAATCCCAAAATATCGAGGGACTAGACACGTGACAATGGCCAGCAGCACAAACCGATGGGCAAACCCAATTTAATGGACCCATCAGGATGTACTTAAGCTGTAGTACAACAAATAAGATCTAATATACTAATATCATCCACAGAAATGAATACAACAATTCAGAGTATAAAGCAAGATCAATCTCAATAAAACATAAACTCGGGGAACAACCCGATAATGAGTCTGATACAATAGTCAAGATACAAGAATAAAGATAACAACAGCAAATACTGAGTATGGATAAAGCATATACTCAGAAGATATCCTCGGAGATCACTCGTCTTCTGGATCTGGTACTGCTCCAGTGTCTGCTCATGTTCCTGCTCCTGCTAATGCTCCTGTCCCATATACCTCGGGATAGATCTCGTCTGCTAATCCTGGGGACATAATCCGGATCCAGGTCCTCAGGGGACATAGCAAGGTACAAGAATAACTCATGCCAAAAATAATATAGTGCAGCAATAAATGAAATAATAGGATAAACTATATAACCAGCTAAGTGATATGCAATATGAGAGCATTAATCATACTCAGGCTGAGACTACTATAGGCTCTGTGTCGGGGAAACCCATAGCAGTATTTTCTCGAAGGGATAATACTTGTGTCAAAGCTCTGTGTCAGAGACTAAGACACCTCCAGATAACAATATATATAATATAATCAGCCTTTGATATGGTAATACTCTCCCCACCCAATGTAGTCATATGTCTCATGTCCACGACGTCTCATGTCCATGTCACGCAGGATCATGACCTCTAACTGATGCAATAAGTCATAATTATAGCTAAGCACATGCAATATCTATGTCCTAAATCATGTAACCTATACAGAATCACCATGAATATCTCAGGAAGATTCTGTCTCATGAATAGTGTCAGGTTTCCTGGGTTATGATGTACTTGATAAGGCAAGCACGAGAATGTATAGGGTCTCGATATCCATCTCTATGTGATGTTACACAACACCGCGTACAATGTCGGCACCCGAATATTATTCGGACGCTAAGTAATGTCACACGGTCCTAGATTAAGCAGATATAACATAAAAATAAATCAAGGAAATAATATGTAACAAGAACTGCAAGATTGGCAAGGTACACTTGCCTGGGGTTCTGGCTCCAACTGTAGCTCTGGTATTCGCAGGATTTGCAGGTACTCCTCCGGTTGCTGGAATAGACATTACCATTAGATTCAGAAGACATCAAATAGCTAGAATTGCCTGTCCTTGAGTCCAATTTGGACACAGGGGCAAAAGTGACAGTTTCTGGTCAAAGCGGGGTCCACATGTGGCCCGCTTCGCACCAAAAAATGTGTCAGAGATAATATTCTCCAAATTCGTCAAACTTAGTGTCAACAAGTCCAGATAGACGATACAAACCCAACGGAATGTCCAGAACTGGATTCTGGTGAGCCGATCACAAAATTGCCTGTCAAGTGGAGTTGTGGGGCCTACGATACGCGATTTTGTCAACGTTCTCAAAATTGAACCAAACTTGGGTCACAGGACCAGCGTATTGCTACGAGTCCGATGGCGCAAGTTTCGTTTTGATACGACGTGCGTACACGAAGTTACAACAAGTTCCAGAACAGGACCGATATGGGCGTTGTCGACGGATACGCGTTGATTTCGGTGTGCACGCACATCCAAATCAATTTCTGCGAAATCCCACACGTCCGTATTAACGGCGCGCACCTTTCGGTGAAGTCCGCACACGACCAAGTCGTCCCGTTTAGCGGGGCGCACCCAGTTCTGGGGAAAAATAGGGTGTTAATTTTCCTGATTTTGGGTCGCAGTTCGCGATCGCCACATGACGCAATACACCGAGCGGATTGCACGGGTATCGAGAGGGTCACGCAGGGTTCGCGTCACAGCAGACGGAACGGGAAACGGGGCAGCGAGAAGAGAGAATCGGCTACCTGAACAGGGCTCCGCAGAGGGCTGAAACGTGCGCTTCGCGAGACGTTGCGACACGGCGGTGGGGCTAGTAGGGTTTCTGTTTGCCCCGGAGATGGCCGGAGCTGGTGGCTGCTCGTCGGGGTCATCGTCGACCGGGGCTGCCGGAGCTGGAGGCGGCGAGGCGGCGCGCTGACGGAGTGGAGGCTGGTCGTCGAGGCGTCGATCGTGGAAGATGGCGGAGCTCAACCTGCCGGCTCTGGTCGAGGAGCAGCGGAGACGGTGGCCGGGGCTGCTCGCGGTGTTGGGGAGAGGCGAGGACGACGGGGCGGCCGGGGACGACGGTGGCTAGGGTTACGGGGAGAGAGAGGCGGTGGAGCTGATGGTGGCTGAGGGATGTCGATCGGGGCTGCGAGTTTAAATAGGAGGACTGGGCGGCGGTTTGCAGGGAGGGGAACCGAGGGGTCGCCGACGGTTGCGTGGAGGCCGAGCGGCACGGAGAGCGGGGCAGCAGGCGGTTACGGGCGGAGGCGGCGGAGGAATCGGCAGTGTCGGGGAAACGGTTAGGGTTCAAACGGGTTAACGGGTCGGGTTTCGGGTCGGGTTCAGACCCGATCCGACCCGCAGGGTTTGGGTTGGGTTCAGCTTGACCGGGTCGGTCCGGTTCGGGTTGGTTTGGGTCACAAATAAACCGGGTTTATTTTGGGTTTATTTTGGTTTAATAAATAATTAGTTTTTAGGTCCTTAAAAATGTTTCCAGGGTCCAATAAATTCCAGAAAAATTATCCTATGTCTAATATTTTATTTTACACCTGAAAATATTATTTTTATAATATTCTAATATTTAATAAAAATATTTAATTTTATTTAATTCCAAATTACCTTGATTTTAATTAGTTAAAAATTACAGAAAATTCCTAAAAATTGTGAAAATTGATTTTTTAAAAATCTTGAAAAATTAAGGGGTTTATAATCTACCCCCTTAAGAGGATTGCGTCCTCGTAATCAAAGAATAACCGGTCAGCAGAGATGACACGGTTGCAAGCATTGTTCGAAACACATCATAATCAAAAATCATGATCCAGGAGAATCAAAGAATGAGGGTTTAAGCAAAAGACATAGGGAATGAAAAATATCATTTTCCTAAGCAATGGAAGTTATGCAATTTCCAGAATGAAGGAAATCTAGAAAACTACAGTTTAGAAAACTAGGTTATCACTTATAAAACGTACTAGATTATTATAACAAGTTTAAAAATACCAGGTTTAGGGCTAAGGTCACGAACCAACAGGCATGAGTTAAAGCAATACTAGAATAGATAACTACGAAAACTTATGCGCATTAGCTACTCCACGAGTCTGCGCGTCCTCCATGGTCATCGCGAAAGCTTGTCCGCGTCTTTGCGGTGGATCCATTACTCTGCATCCAAAATAAACAATAAGAGGCTCACAGAGGAATCAAGGCAGGATGCAAGTCAAGAAATTAGTTTAAATTCGATATGGAGATCAAGAACGATTCAAGCAAGTGGATGAGAGCCTTATCCTATCTTATTGCAGGCTTGCTCGGTCCCTAAATTGAAACCGAAGCAATTTAGTCGTTGACCTGCATGGGCCACCAAAAAAACTATATCACGCTCCAGTCCCAAAATATCGAGGGACTAGACACGTGGCAATGGCCAGTAGCACAAACCGATGGACAAACCCAATTTAATGGACCCATCAAGATGTACTTAAGCTGTAGTACAACAAATAAGGTCTAATATACTAATCTCATCCACATAAATGAATACAACAATGTCAGAGTATAAAGTAAGATCAATCTCAATAAAACATAAACTCGGGGAACAACCCGATAATGAGTCTGATACAATAGTCAAGATATAAGAATAAAGATAACAACAGCAAATACTGAGTATGGATAAAGCATATACTCAGAAGATATCCTCGGAGATCACTCGTCTTCTGGATCTGGTACTACTCTAGTGTCTGCTCATGTTCCTGCTCCTGCTAATGCTCCTGTCCCGTATACCTTGGGATAGATCTCGTCTGCTAATCCTGGGGACATAATCCGGATCCAGATCCTCAGGGGACATAGCAAGGTACAAGAATAACTCATGCCAAAAATAATGTAGTGCAGCAATAAATGAAACAATAGGGTAAACTATATAACCAGTTAAGTGATATGCAATATGAGAGCATTAATCATACTCAGGCTGAGACTACTATAGGCTCTGTGTCGGGGAAACTCATAGCAGTATTTTCTCGAAGGGGCAGTACTTGTGTCAAAGCTCTGTGTCAGAGACTAAGACACCTCCAGATAATAATATATATAATATAATCAGCCTTTGATATGGTAATACTCTCCCCACCCAATGTAATCATACGTCTCATGTACACGACGTCTCATGTCCATGTCACGCAGGATCATGACCTCTAACTGATGCAATAAGTCATAATTATAGCTAAGCACATGCAATATCTATGTCCTGAATCATGTAACCTATACAGAATCACCATGAATATCTCAGGAAGATTCTGTCTCATGAATAGTGTTAGGTGTCCTGGGTTATGATGTACTTGATAAGGCAAGCACGAGAATGTATAGGGTCTCGATATCCATCTCTATGTGACGTTACACAATACCGCGTACAGTGTTGGCACCCGAATATTATTCGGACGCTAAGTAATGTCACACGGTCCTAGGTTAAGCAGATACAACATAGAAATAAATTAAGGAAATAATATGTAACAAGAACTGCAAGATTGGCAAGGTACACTTGCCTGGGATTCTGGCTCCAACTGTAGCTCTGGTATCCGCGGGATTTGCAGGTACTCCTCTGGTTACTGAAATAGACATTACCATCAGATTCAGAAGACATCAAATAGCTAGAATTGCCTGTCCTTGAGTCCAATTTGGACACAGGGGCAAAAGCGACAGTTTCTGGTCAAAGCGGGGTCCACATGTGGCCCGCTTCGCACCGAAAAATATGTCAGAGACAATGTTCTCCAAATTCGTCAAACTTAGTGTCAACAAGTCCAGAACGACGAAACGAACCCAACAGAATGTCCAGAACTGGATTACGGTGAGCCGATCACAAAATCGCCCGTCAAGTGGAGCTGTGGGGCCCACGATACGCGATTTTGTCAACGTTCTCATAATCGAACCAAACTTGGGTCACAGGACCAGCGTATTGCTACGAGTCCGATGGCACAAGTTTCGTTTCGATACGACGTGCGTATACGAAGTTACAACAAGTTCCAGAACAGGGCCGATACGGGCGTTGTCGACGGATACGCGTTGATTCCGGTGTGCACGCACATCCAAATCAATTTCCGCGAAATCCCACACATCCGTATTAACGGCGCGCACCTTTCGGTGAAGTCCGCACACGACCAAGTCGTCCCGTTTAGCGGGGCGCACCTAGTTCCGGGAAAAAATAGGGTATTAATTTTCCAAATTTTAGGTCACAGTTCGCGATCGCCACAGGACGCGACACACCGAGCGGATTGCACGGGTATCGAGAGGGTCACGCAGGGTTTGCGTCACAGCAGACGGAACGAGAAATGGGGCAGCGAGAAGAGAGAATCGGCTACCTGAACAGGGCTCCGCAGAGGGCTAAAACGTGCGCTTCGCGAGACGTCGCGACACGGCGGCGGGGCTGCTAGGGTTTCCTGTTTGCCGCTGGAGATGGCCAAAGCTGGTGGCTACTCATCGGGGTCGTCGTCGACCGGGGCTGCCGGAGCTGGAGGCGGCGAGGCGGCGCGCTGATGGAGTGGAGGCTGGTCGTCGAGGCGTCGATCGTGGAAGATGGCGGAGCTCAACCTGCCGGCTCTGGTCGAGGGTCAGCGGAGACGGTGGCCGGGGCTGCTCGCGGTTCTGGGGAGAGGCGAGGACGACGGGACGGCCGAGGACGACAGTGGCTAGGGTTGCGGGGAGAGAGAGGCGGTGGAGCTGACGGTGGCTGAGGGGGTGTCGATCGGGGCTGCGGGTTTAAATAGGAGGAGCGGGCGGCGGTTTGCAGGGAGGGGAACCGAGGGGTCGCCGACGGTTGCGGGGAGGCCGAGCGGCGCGGAGAGCGGGGCAGCCGGCGGTTACGGGCGGAGGTGGCGGAGGAATCGGCAGGGTCGGGGAAACGGTTAGGGTTCAGACGGGTTAACGGGTCGGGTTTCGGGTCGGGTTCAGACCCGATCCGACCCGCAGGGTTTGGGTTGGGTTCAGCTAGACCGGGTCGGTCCGGTTCGGGTTGGTTTGGGTCACAAACAAATCGGGTTTATTTTGGGTTTATTTTGGTTTAATAAATAATTAGTTTTTAGGTCTTTAAAAATGTTTTCGGGGTCCAATAAATTCCAAAAAAATTACCCTATGTCTAATATTTTATTTTACACCTGAAAATATTATTTTTATAATATTTTAATATTTAATAAAAATATTTAATTTTATTTAATTCCAAATTACCTTGATTTTAATTAGTTAAAAATTAAAGAAAATTCCTGAAAATTGTGAAAATTGATTTTTTAAAAATCCTGAAAAATCAGGGGGTTTACATGTACAATATATTTTTAACGAAAAATAAGATTTATAAATTTTACATAGTTAAACAAATTCATATATTTATTCGTTCTTTAAGTAAACAGAAATACCTTGAACAATTAATAAGTTGTTGCTTAATCCATAAATTATTAATTTATTAATTTTAATATTCGATAAATTAATAGATTTTTCTTGGTATATTAAATATAAGACAAAAAATTTGTACAACTCAAGAAGAAAATGGAATTTTTGGTCCATATTCTACTTTTATCCAAAAGATAGAAACTCATGAAAACTAGTACAATTATGACTTAAATTATATATTTTTAAAAATTAGAAACTTTTTAATACTTATGTTAACTAATTTTTGTCTATGTAATAATGCTAAGTGGTGTTTCCTCCGAAAATTAAAAAGATAAAGAAGGGCGAAGACTACACTATAGAGAATATATAGTATATCTAACATCAAGGCTTTTTCCATTAAATTAAAATTATGGATCTAATTTAATAGAACTATTATTTAGGTTATATTGGATTTTAGACTATAGATTAGATACAAATTTTAATTCTTAATATATTCAAGATTTGCGATATTGTACTTTTGAATGAGACCTTAATATATGGTATACAAAAGATCGATATATTCATAATTACAACAATTAGATTATACTAGGTGAACTTTAAAATTTAAAAGTTCTATATTTGATTGAAGATTTAAAAAAGATCCGAACACAATTATGGGCTGAAATTACAAAATAAAAAATAAGAAAAAAAATGTTATACTATTTAGTTAGTGTACATCCTAATATTCTATTTATTAAATTGTATCGGCTAAGATATAGTTATAACTAGTTTACGATTCATATTCCTATTTTCTAATTCGTATTCAGATTCCAATCTCCTATTTAGATATGGATCATTCCTTTTCCTATATATATTTATAGTTGTATGACTTTTTTTTTATATCATCCATTAATAAAATTAATATTGTTGATTAGTTTTATTGTATCAGAGCCTAATATTCAAAAAGTAGACGTACCAATAGATACAGATGCAGAGTAGCTAGTAAAAATATATTGGTGCTGGAGCCGGAGCTAGAACTCTAACTGAGTAATACGGTACTGAATATCTGTCGATGTCTACGTATATCCCTTATCTGTATCTACTTAAAAAATTGAATTTTAAAATATGGATGAAGCAGAAAATAATTTTTCACTCGATGTCCAAGCTTATGGCAGTGAGAACAAATCAGACAAAACCGCTGACGAGCATAACAGATAGCAGCAAAATGACAATACTTCTTGCAATATATACATTGAGGGCAAGTTGTTGTTTTTTTTGTTTTTTGTTTTACTTGAATCAAACTATGAAGTTCACTGCTTTCAATTTTTTTTTTTTTTTTTTTTTTTGGGTGTGTTTTTTGTGTTGTTTTTAATCTCACACAAAAAGTGTGCTGACGAGAAACCCTTTGCACCAACGTACCAAGTATTAAAGAAGAAAAATCCAAGGCCTGATATTTGTTTAGTTGAAAGTGCTGTTCACTATTCAAGGAACAATTTGCTTTCTTTCGGCCATGAAATTAGCAGTTTCTTGCTTTCTTCTTTAACAATATTTGCCTCTTTTAGAAAAGTATCGACTACAAGATGGTGCTGACAGCTGGCAAGACTGGTTGCGGCAAAACAACTCAGGTTACTCAATAATTTCGAGCGAATCTTTTATGAAGAGGAGAATCTATTGGAGAAGAGGAGAATCTGTTGGAGAAGGTGCAGCGACCGATGGCAACAGAATATACAACGTTAACGCAGCAGCCTTAAAGAGAACATGAAAGAAGCTCACGTCTTCCGGTGCTGAGGTACGACCCAAAAATCAAGAGGAGCGAGGAGGACGGTGATAAGGAGTTCGGACAGCGAGGCGAACTATACTAAGAAGGACCGAGATAATCAACAATAGTAATTATCTTTAAATGGTCCTGGAATATAAAAATTATAGGCTTTGACAACATAAAACTAATCAATAATATTAATTTTATTAATATATGATGTAAACCGATATACAATTATGTATATTATACAGGAAGAGAACCGATTAATATCCAAATAGAATATATAAGAGTCTGAATACGAATATGAATAGAGGTGCATCAAATTCAATAGAAAACCGAACAAACTTCCATTTTAGATGGACATTTGGTCAAATATTTTACTTATTCTGGGTTTAAATGGATTTTTTTTAAGCTAGTCTCTAGAGAGCCTCTGAAAATGGACCATACACCAAACTACAGTCCAAATTAGAACCAACCCGGTCTCGTGGTTTAATGCTTTGGTTTGGGTTCATCCCGGACAGAATTCCACCACCAGTCCACTAATAGAGCACCGCGAACCGGCCCATCTTCGCCATGGCTCCTCCGACGCCGTCACCATCGCCCACCTCAACGACGAGTTCGTATCCCACCGCCTAGGCCGACTCCACCAGCTACGCCGCCGGCGACCGCAGGTAGCTAAGAAAAAGAACCCCCCCCCCCCCCCCCCCCCCCCCCCTAACCGTAACCCTAGATTCTTGTTTCGACCAGCTATGTTATGTTCACTAACGCCTTTCATTACCAGCTACAGTTCCGGCGTCCACGGGAGTTGAGAAAACACTAGAAACCCTAACCCTATAGATTTTCTTGATGTAATAATAAGCGGCATGACTTTTTTTTTTTTTTTACTACACGCATTCCAAAAAAAATGATGGTTATTTGGGAATGTACTATTTAGTTTCTGATTAGTGTACACTGTCCCGTAGATTGTTTATTTATGTATGCTTGCGAAATTTAATTAACGCTCTTTATCTTGATGTTAAAAACCTTAACTTGGTATAACATAGGTTGTCAACTCACGTTAAGGATTGTGTTTCGCGTATTATTGTGTATTGCGTGATACAATAACTTTTTACTATGTTCATGTCTATACTACTAAATCCATATAAGAACATGACTTAACATAATTGTCTCGGAATTTTTTATTTCTTTCATCTTTACAAGTCTCTACTTTCAGAATCTAGATTCTTAAGTATACATTACATAAGTCCACTAAGAAAACCGTTACTACCTATCGGCCTATATGTATTGTATTCGATCAACTACTACGTAACAAAATGGTAATGTATCTTATCGATAGAAACAACATAGGGTATAATCCTATAGTTATTTTCATTCACCGATAAATAGTAGATTATGTTGAATTGGACCTATATGTGTGCAATTTTGTGGTATGTAGAATTAGTGTCCCGAGAATGAAGATCAAGGACTCATCTTTGCTTTGATTAGTTATGACTCTTCTTAACATAGTAAAAGTTTTCTTGGATTTAATGGCTGCTACACCATAAGCCCCAAAAGCTAGGAATCAAGGACACTAAAAATTTATGTGTTGTGTCCATGCTACATCATGTTAGACATGACATTGGACACTCCAAAATACACTAGGAAACGTCAAATTATCGTGTCCATGTTGCCGTGTCAATAGCATGTCGTGTCAGTATATCTGCTCATGCAACATAGGCCTTAACTCTGCCTTCTTGACGAGGTTGGGTAGATGATATGTTATCTGTTTTCTCCAAAAGTAAGTTTATGGACTTAAGAATCTTGAGGTACGATATCATTTGATGAATGTGTTTTTCTATTCACATTTGTTCAATGTTATGTCTAATTAAATTCTTTTAGCTTGTACATCTTAATTCGAAGAACTTTAAAGAGTCTAGGCGTGACCACAAACTTTTCCATTAATTGACCGAGTAGAAGGCACAAGGACATATGTTCTTTCTCTTATATTGTGATTGCGAAGTTGTCGAAGTTATTGCGAAATCCTTGTAAACCATATTTTTGTAGCAGTATTGTTCTCCAGGTAGTTTTTTCTGGTCAGGATTTTCAAATTCATCCTTGTGCACTCCTTGTCTTATTTTATTTTTTTATTTTTATTTTCTCTTCAAAGAGCCAACCACTGGATTGTTGTGATCGAGGTCTTTTCATGGATGCCATTCTTGAAGGGATAGTACTAAACTGTGTATTCCGAACAAAATCCATATTAGTATCTCAGTGTCTACACTAGCATGTTGTTCCAAAATGGATGAGCATCTTCGACACTGAAATGCCTTTGAGATATATAAACATCAATTTTATCACTCCCTACATAGGTTTTTTAAGCTTATAAAAAATTCTATATGGATTATCCTTGTGTGCTCATAACAGCTGAATTTTTGAAATTGACAAAAGTCGTGCTACAATTTCTGTCCTGTTTCGTAATACACGGTTTGAGATTTTTTTTGGGTGGTATTTCCAGTTCCATTTTTTATGCACTTGGAATTCAGCAAAGTATAGATTATGTGGAACCTGTTTTACAATGAACCTTTCTCTTTCTCCCTACATTAGAATATGCAATATCAGGAGCTTCTTAGATCTTAGTACAAAATTGGAAAGTAAAAGTCACATTCCGCAAAGTTCTGCAGTAGTCGGTGTGAACTTCACAAGTTTTACTAACCATATGTCCCTATATTGTGTACTTCTTGCTTCTTGTGCTTCATGTTCTCCCTTAGCAGCATACTGTAAGCTTCTATAGAGAGGTTTAATTTCTGCTATTTGGTTGTTTTTGTTATTGGTTGTTTATTTCTTCCCATGTGTATTTGAGAAGTTTGGATATTTTTGTTGTACTACGGGTCTTTGTGGATCCAATCGCCCAATCTCAAGTTTCACATTATATGATCTTAAGTTCAATCCAAATTCAGGAGAAAGGCTTTCTAGTTGTTGTTGATGTTGGTTATCGTTATCATGGCCATATAATGACTCATTTAATGTTGTATCTTACAAGAGTCACCCTATTACTTCTCTTTTCCCGATGACATCTCCTTCATTTGTTATAAGTATTTTTTTGTACTTATTTGGGTTACCTTTTCTCCAACCTTTATAGCTTTTCTCATGGTTTTACACTATGTTGTACTGGACGCTAGGTGAGGCGAGCGACAGCTTACCCGCTTCGTCTAGGCGCGCCTAGGCGCCCGCCAATGTCAGCAGTAGTGGTATCATTTTATGAGCCTAAATATAGCACCGGCGACTATATTTAATATATTAACTATTCAGAAAATCAAACTTGTTGTCAAAGATTCACAGTTTATATGTATTCAATGGTCAACACCAAATGTACTCCTGATGTATGATTGGATATAGGTACTGCAGAAGAATGTTAAGGAAAGAAAAGAGAAAGGGTTAGAAAGAATAAGATAAGTGAAGTGTGTTGCATTGCATTACATAGAAAAATCACAAACAAATAATTTATTGAAGTCATTAGCCAAGACATGCCATCAAGTGGATATGTACCATGATCAATCCGCAGTGGATATGCATCATAAATGAATCTTCCATTGGAAACAACAAAATTGCCTAGGCGCCCACCTTTCACTTCCCTTGATCGACCCTAGGCACCCGCCTAGGTGCGCCTAGGCGCCCATCGCCAGACACGGAGATTATTTTCCCAGGTCGAGGCGCCCTCCCCTCAACCTGGATGCCTAGGCCGCTTAGGCATGCCTAGGCGTCGCGTGTAACGACATAGGTTTTACATTTAGGCTATAAGCTAAACTTTCGGACCATGTTATTTCAATTTGTCCTTCAAAATTCTGTGATCTATTATCACATTTTCCATTTACCATGAAACACAAGCACTTTTTCTTCTTCTCTGCATGGTTTCTACTTTATCAACATATTATTGTTGTAATCTGTCACAGACTCCATAAGCATATCCTTGGACATTTTCTGAATAAGAAATAAATAAAGACCTTGGTATCATCTGAATAAAGAAAGATAATAGCACATGATTTGACTATGCCTTGATGGAGCATGAAACAACGGGAGATTCCACACACACACACACACACACACATACACACACACACATATATATATATATATATATATATATATATATATATATGAACTGGAGCCTCTTTGATGTAAGAAATAAAATTTACTTTGCCCTCTTTATTTCAGTCTTCTTATTTACTCAGGGACCAATTCCTTTTTGAATTTATCCTGTCTTTATTCTATTGTGCCACTATAATTTTTGAGATTTAGCAAGCAATAATGATGAGGATAAATTTTAGCAGCTAATAAAATGATTAGCCCGATAGTTTATTACTGGTGTTTAACAGAAAAATCCTAAAAGCTTGACTAGTGCCACATATATGGTACAACCTGTGCAGACGTGCAGGTTGCCAAGAGCAATTTCGCGAAGGTGATGTTATTTGAATGATTACTCAACACATAAGCCTCTTTTAAGAGATAGGTGACACTATTTCAGATAATGGCAACTACCACTACATAGTTTGCGGTATCGGCCTATACCAATCATATACGGTCGATACTGATACGGTTTGGCATGCCCCGATTCGATACAGATATTGGCCGATATCATCATAGGGGGTATCTTTTTCGGCCAATTCGGCAAAAAAAAATGAACAAAAAAGACCAATCAACAGGGGTGTAAAGTATAGAAAGGTTGTAAAAGCATGTAAATGAAGAAAACTTAATCTTTTGCAGGCAAACAAATCGGCAAGGGTGACTACTATTTCATTCCATTTCAAAACTACTAAGAAACAATACATGCACGTACTTTTCAAAAGTTTAGAGGATTACAAAAAAAGGAGTGACCCATTGTTAATGACGTCCCAGTGCTACGATGCTTCCACTTACGTAAGGTCTAGGGAGGGTCAAGAAACCTTACCCCCCTTTAATATGAAGAGGTTGTTTCTGCAAATCAAATATGCATCCTCCAGGATGCAAGTAACAAGCCTTACCGTCGTGCCAGGCGACGCCCCCTAGTGTCCGATCGTTAATCATGTATTATATATGGTGGAGTAATTATTATGTTCCTAAAGAGTATGTTCTTATTGCATGAAGGTGCTAATAACAACTTCTATAACAACTCATTAGAGAAGAAAAAGAAAAAGTAATATGGTAGAAAACACAACCTAGAAGCATAATGAAGAAAACACAACATATTGTGTAACATAAGGTATGGTCGTGATGCTTTGATCATTCCATAATCTTGAATTTTATTGTATATGTTTCATTATTTTAAGTCATAATGTTATTATCTTCTCTCTTTTTTTCCTTTCTAGAATTTGCTATATGCTATTGGATTATTTATCATATTTTAACTGAACCATAATCCTTACCACCTTTGCGGTGCATGTGTATATCATCTGATACCAACCTCAATCCGCTAGGCACCCCTCAACTGCAACGTGCCCGCTATATGGAACCTTGATATGCAATATAGATACTATCTTTTTTACATGAAGAAGTCTTGGAACTTAAAACCCTGTAACTTCAAATATAAAAGAACAACAAGAGTTGTTCAATTGGAAGACTGCACATCTTGTATTAGGAAACCAACTTGTAAACCAAATAGTAAATGTCTGGCATGTAAGTTACGAGTAAATATCAATAGGTTTATGGTTGTAATATCATTGATGCGAACTTTGAGGAAGAGGGGGGTGGCGAGTAGATGTCTTCATGGTTTGTTGTTTTTGTTGATAAGCGATGCCAAATTTGTTTATATGGAGATTACAGAGTGGATGCCTTCTTATGATTGGCTATGGAAGTGACGAGAGAGATGTTAATGTCTAAGTCTAGTTGGAGTTAGTTGCAAGGCCATGTGATATTAATCGTATGTGTGAGTTCATTTTATAGTGGAAGATATCTATTTGGTACTCTGTAATTGACCAAGCGATTCTTTGCACAATTGTTTTTGAATTACTTCCTACTTGTCAACTAAGTGCGGTAAAATTTACAAGTTTGCTTGCAAATGTGTTTCAGTTGATATCTAGTATCTTGTACTACTATAAATATAGAACTCCATTTTTTTTTACTATAACCTCCCTAGTGAAATGGGAAGTCTCAAGTTTAACACTTGGAAGAGCTAACTGTGGTAGTTCTCTCTGTACTACTACTAAAAGAAAAAAGTGTTGGAAGACATACAATGTCGTACCTTTCCCTTTTTATTTTGTATATAGAATGTTGTATTGTGGAAAAGCATTGGATGTTGTGTTATGTTTAAACTAGCGGACCGATCACTAAACCCCCTCCAGCATGATCGAAATCGGAACTGGTTAGGAATGGGCAAGTCGATGCTTTCTTTTTTTTTCTTTTTTTATCGGTCAATTGTTAATGTTATAGTTATCAAGTTCTTTCTCATTACTGCATCTATTTACTTTTATGTTAGAAATTCATTCATACTCAAGAAGAATGTTTTTTTAACGTTTTATTAACAATGAATGATTCGGTGTTTGTTCTAGGGGGATAATACTTTGTGAAGTTGTGCCGTGGATGAGAGTTGAGACTGAGAGCAATAGCCAGGAAAGGGATTGCAAGGACCATGCAAAATGGTCACCTGCTGCAGTTGTAACTTTATGTATGAACCTGAAATTCATATAAAAGAAGAGTTGATGGAAACCCTTACACTTGAAGAGAAAAAAGTAATTATATCAATAAGAGTCCTACTAAAGTTTTGACGCTGATCCAAATACTCACCAGGTCAGATTTCCTGCCTCTTGAAATTTCTTTAAAATTATGTGATTTCTCCATAACATCCTTCTGTCCATCTTATATGATTCCGTGATCACCTATCTTAAATTCTAAATTTAGTTCACTTAGTGATTTTCACTGTCAATTTGTTATTAATGTAATAGTTATATTCTACTGTACAGATCTACACAAATGTATGCTTTTACATGTGTATAGAGCTAAGAAGCATGGACACTCCAAAATTCATGCCATGTTGTATGAGGCACACGAATCGAACACGCCAAAGACACTCTGAAATGCCCTAGAACACACCAAATAGGTGCCAAATCCGTACCACCGTGTCTGAAACGTGTCATGACGAATCAGTATCTGTGCAACATAGGTATAGAGTATCTGGTACAAGCCTTGGCCTGACTTAGGTTGCTTGGTCCTACATAAATTGTACCCAAACAAAAGTATGCAGATAAGGCTTTTCCATGTATATACCTAGGATTGATAAAAAAATGTATAGACCTTGGATTGAGAAAATCTGTTTCTGACGAAAGAAAACTGTTTTAGGAGATGGTGACTGAGAAAATATGTTTCAGACATATTCATGCCACAAATTTATTGTCAGTATGATATTTTGTTTTACTTAATTACTAAAAGGATGTTTTCATGCACAAGGTGGTGGTGGTGGTTGATGCAAAAGCATACACCTACAATAAAGTGATAAAAGAAAGCTGAAGCCATGGGAAAGCCATGTCTTGTTGAGATTTATGCCAAAGAAATCTTTATTATCACTGTGGAATCAATTGGTGTCATCCAGGCTTTTATAGTACTCACCACAATAGACAGGCAGAAGCTGGATGCTGTACGCCTTCATGATTCTGTGTCCCACTTTGGCGAACTCTGTATTTTAAAATCCATGTCAATTTTGTATATGGCTGTTGTTTGTGGTGGAAAACGAAAAGAATGAAAGATGTATTCAAGACGGGGTTTACACGAGACCCGTGTTCTTTTGTTTACAAACAAACTTGTACAATGTAATCCTATACGAGGATGTGGGAGTACAATTTATTTAATCTGGGTATAAATTGCTATAGGTGTCTGATCTGCAGTCGATCACTTTAGCCCTTGGACCACACGATGGTGAAGAAGTGCCGTAGAAGACAGGGAGCAGCTTCGAAGGTTGCAAAAGAAGGTGGATGCACGATGCCAAAGTCGTCGATCCCTACTCCTTGCCTGAGCTCCGGGTTCCTCTCTCTCTCTCGATCTCTTCTCTCCTTGTTCGATCTTCAATTGTTCGACCTCTTCTCTGGATCTTCAATTGTTCGATCTTCCAATTTTTCGACATGTTCCTCTGTTGATAGAGGTCTCTATTTATAGAGTTTTAGTGACAGTGACCACTCAGTTGGTGTAAAAATCGAGGAGTGGACAACACAGCACCCTTTTACACGACGGTTAAAGTAACCAATGCCTGCGTATGAATGATCTTTTGAATGAGCGTGTGACGCCGGTCCAACTAAGGGACACAACGCGTGCAATTGCTACGAAGATCACGGCGTAAAAGCCACGTAGGTAGGTATCCTCCGTGTAGAAGAGGTGGGCGTAAAAGCCGATGTCTGTCACCATGGCATAGAAGCCAAGTAGGCATAGAAACCGGGTGGGCGTAAAAGCCCGATGGCATAGAAGCCGAGTGAGCATAGAAGCTGAGGAGGCATAGAAGCCGAGAGAGCATAGAAGCTGAGGAGGCGTGGAAGCCATGTGGGCACAGAAGCTGAACGGGCGTAGAAGCCACTGCGTAATGTGCTGAGGAGGCGTGGAAGCCGAGAGAGCATAGAAGCTGAAGAGGCGTGGAAGCCATGTGGGCACAGAAGCTGAACGGGCGTAGAAGCCACTGCGTAATGTGCTGAGTGCTGACGTGGACGTCCTTAGCCGGAATCACGGCTTTTGAAGATATTATCAAAATCCCTCGCATTAAATGCAGAGATCTGCCACCATCTTGTGCATTAATTGCGAAGGCGTGTTTTGAAGGCCTGCCACCGTTCTGAGCATTGGGCGCAGGGACGTGCCTCGAGCCCTGTGTGGAGAGCAGCTTTTGACGTGGCAGTCTGCTCGTCTTCCGCGGGGCGTAGACGGTTCTCGTCTGCCTGTGTAAAACAAGGCAGTGTATCCCCTTGTATGCGTAAAAGCAGTTTACGCAAAGGGGATGCCACTAAACGACGGTTTGGTGACTCTTTATCAAATCCCCTGCATTAAATGCAGAGATCCGCCATCATTCTGCGCATTAAATGCAGAGGCGTGTTTTGAAGGCCTGCCACCGTTCTGAGCATTGGGCGCAGGGACGTGCCTCGAGCCCTGTGTGGAGAGCAGCTTTTGACGTGGCAGTCTGCTCGTCTTCCGCGGGGCGTAGACGGTTCTCGTCTGCCTGTGTAGAACAAGGCAGTGTATCCCCTTGTATGCGTAAAAGCAGTTTACGCAAAGGACATGTCACTAAACGACGGTTTGGTGACTCTTTATCAAATCCCCTGCATTAAATGCAGAGATCCGCCATCATTCTGCGCATTAAATGCAGAGGCGTGTTTTGAAGGTCTGCAGCTCTTCTGTACATCAATCGCAGGGATGTGCCTCGAGAAGTTGTCGCCGCTCTGTGCACCAATCGCAGAGACGTGCCTCGAGCCCTGCACAAAGTATAGCTTTTTGACGTGGCAGGCGGTTTGTCTGCTGTGGAGCGTAAACAGCTCATGTCTGCCTGTGTAAAACAAGGCAGCATATCCCCTTGTATAGGTAAAAAGCAGTTTACGCAAGGGAGAAGGCGGTAACTGACAGCCTGGGTCGCAATGCCGTGCCATCATTATAGCCGTCGTCTGGGTAGCCGAGCCGTATCCTTTTGTCAGAAGTTCAGACGTCAGGTTCATTGCAGGGTCTGACAGGTTCATCTCGGAGAACACGAAGCGTTTCTCGTACGCTTTGAAAGCGGATGTGTTTTTACGTCATAGGGGCGACGAAGCCCTTTGCTTTACGCTTGAGGCGGCCTGGACATACTGCACTTACGCGGATGGTCCTAAAAAGCTCTTGACTTGCACGCTTGATGGCTCTGAGGTCATCCCTTATACGCTGCCCCGCACCAATAAGTTGCGTATAGTCATCCGGCGTATTTTTCATGCTTCTACAAGACCCCCTTCAAAGCTTTCAAATTCCTCGGAATTCGAAACGCTTTGAACGAAGCATGAACCGTTCCTCGAAACTCGAAACGCCTTCTGAATGGAGCCTGAAACGGTCAAGTTTTGACACGTTCTTTCAGGCCAGTCTTTATGGCGGAGTAATTGGGGGTAGGTGTGACCTCGCTTGCCTATAAAAAGGCTGAGGAGTTAACCTGTTTTTCCCACATTTCCTTCATCACGCAGAGATGATCGCCGGAGTTCGTCGGGTCGACCTGAGGAAGAAGGAGATCATGTTCTTCCAGCGTGTAAGGAGCCGAAAAAGATGGCGTCTTCGAGCAAGTGTCCACTGCAACGATGGATCATGGAAGGATATCTTAGCCTCCCTTGCTCGGGATAATCAGCAACTTTGTATGGCGGTTTGTCCAAGAGAAGGGAAGGGTCCCATTAGACCAGGCTGCTTGCAAGTGGCACCTTCTCCTGTTACCTCCGGTGACGAGAGTCAGACAGACTGGCTCTGTCCCGATTTGAGCGGCGCACGGAGCATGGGATCTGCATAACTTATGCAAGCCCCAACTCTGTCGTCCCCCGCCGTTGATCACTGCCATGTCAGTCAGTTTGCGGGAACTGACTGACTGCTGGAGAAGATGGATGGAGAATTGGCGCCCAGGCGAGAACCTGTCAGAACAGCTTCTGGGCGATCTTCAGACGACGATGAGGAAATCCTTTGTAGAGGGGATTTCCCTCATATGTAATCACGAAAATGAAGAAAAACCCCTTGTAGACAGGATTTCCCTCATATGTAATTGTGATTTTAACTTTTAATAAAGTCGTCTTTCTTCTCATATGATCACTTTGTCATACGTTGCTGTGAAGTCTGAATATGTGTAGCTTCGACACGTCTGATTCTCTACGTCGACTCTGTTTTAGAAAGAGTACTAGGCCCCGTCCTGTCTTTTACGCATAACTAGTGATGCGCAGCTGCTTTAGGAATATAGGAACCGCGTAGAGTTCTGAACTGTTGTTTTCACTTCTGATGAACAGAATCCTTGTTCAGATTTCATCTTCAAGAATGATTTCCCGAAAGTCCCTTGGAACAGGGCGAGAAATGACGGTCACGAACTGAGCCTCCATCTTGAACTGTAGACGAAATATTCAGAGTGGAGTCTGGATGAACCTCCAATTGACCCGAGAAGAGTAATTTCTCAATGTTTGAACTCTGTATGCCCCGGGTACTTGGGATATTTTGAGATCGAGAAGGAATATCTTCTGGGTGAACTCCTATAATCGACCGTCTTGGGGACTGTTCGGATATGCGGAAAGTCAGAGATCCGTAGTGTAGATGAGCTGAAAATCTTGAGTTCGTAGCCTATAGAGCGTAGAAAGCCACCGAGCGTGAGATTGTAGGTTTGTATCTGCTAAGCGTGAAGTCATAGGTTTGTAGCCTCTCGAGCATAAAAGCTACCGAGCACAGAAGGCATCCGGGCGTAAAACCATAGACTTATAGCTTGCGAGCGTAAAACCGTAGATCTGTAGCTGTCGAGCGTAGAAAGCTCCTTAGTGTAGAACTGTAGATTTGTAGCCTGTGAAAAAGAAGTCTTCCGAGCGTGAGGTCGTGGATCTTGTTGCCTCCGAGCGTAAACTAAACACCACCGAGCGTGAGACCATAGGTTTGTATCTGCTAAGCATGAAGTCGTAGGTTTGTAGCCTCTCGAGCATAAAAGCTACTGAGCACAAAAGGCATCCGGACGTAAAACCATAGACTTATAGCTTGCGAGCGTAAAACCGTAGATCTGTAGCTGTCGAGCGTAGAAAGCTTTTTGACGTAGAACCACGAGTCTGCTTTGCACGAAAAACTCTTCGAATTTGCTGACTGTCCGTCTTTCGAGAGTAGTGGGCTGACGTAGCACCCAATCATGACCAAGTACTAATTGCGAGATTTGGTTAGGGTTTCGAGGAGTCCGTCCGAGGATTCGAGGAGTCGATCCGAACCCTATATATATCCCGAGCTTTTGAGAGAAAAAAAACTTTCCATCCGTCTTCTGCGAAAGAGAGCCTTCGTCTGTTCGAGTTTTTCTCCGTTCCTTCTCCGAGCACTCAGAGTTTTCAGAAATGGCGCCGAAACAAACCCCCTTCGCTAAGGGAAAGAGCATAGGTTCTTCTTCTCATTCTTCCGCCCCAGCGAGAGAGTCTTCGGTCGGGCCAGGCGAACTTCATTCTGAGCAAAGTATCCCGCCGACGAGCAGCGCTCCCGGCCTTAGAGGTGGAGCCTTTGGGATGACAAAGAACGACAAAAAATCCTTCGCACACGTTGAACGTGACCGCGCTAGGTCGTCTTCTGTGCTGATAGCCTCTTTTGAGGAAGATGATGCACGGAGACGTTTTCATCTTTTACGCCCGCATTTCTAATGTGCCAGCGTGAAAGCTCCATCATTTTCGCAGTTCTGGGCGTAACAGCTCTGACTGCCGAAAACTTGGTGCATACTATAAAATTTTAGTTTTACCCCTGGGGGCGGAACCTCCGGCGTAATCACTAGAATTTTGGCAGTCCGGCGTAAAAACGCGGACGGTATACTGCCAATCACGCCTCAGGATGAAACTTTCGGCATAAAAATGACCAATTTTGTACAATCTTGGCGTAAAGCACAGACTGTCGTTTCTTGGTCCCATTGTTGCAAGACTTGTAATGACGTATTTTTCTTGCACTTTTGCAGTTGATTTGGGGGAGTCTCCACTAGCCGAGGTGATGGGTTCCGCTGTCGGGATGTTGCACTCGAACTATCTGGAGGATCTGTCCCACGTGGCATTTCCTATCTCCGGACCCCAGTATCCTGAGGGAAGGGAGATTTTGATATCGGCCCAGGGCGAGCGGACGCTGCTGAATATGATTAACGGAGAGCCCCTGACGTATATAGACGGGGAGCAGTACATAAAGCCAGCTTTTCTCTTTGGGGACATGATTGACAAACGGTCCCAGACGAAGCCCAAGAGAGAACCCTGGGTGTTCCCTGCCGGGAACCTGGTTTTGTATCTGCCAACGATGCCGAGAGATTATCCCATCTCGGCCTTCTTCCATGCCACACATCCCAGGAGGATGTCGTGGACGCTGACGCCCGATCTTCACGGCAAGCCGGGGAAGATCTTTCATCTGAAAGGAGCTGACCAGGGGTCGTTTGTCAGCCGTCCTTCCGGCCTCGTGACGTCGTTCAGGGGACTGTGCCTAGTGATCCAGCCGGTCCAGTTGCCGACTTTCTGCAATGATTTCATGGGGCGAGGGGGAGTATATCCCAAGGAGAATCCTCGATGCAACGGGTGGACCACCCCAACAAACCGCCGATGGGCTTGCCTAGTTGACTGGGCCTTGAAGCACTGTCAGAGAGAGCTGGAGGGCATTGGGCTGTATGCCGTTGTGATCGCGACCAGTGTTGGGTTGCCTCCCAACCCTAACCTATTTCTGGCACTGATGGAGCGATACATTTCGCTCACCGGGACTTTCGCCACTCCACTGGGGGAGTTGGGATTGGCCCTCCATGAGATGGCAGTGATCTCGCGGCTGCCGATGGGGGATACCCCCTATGAAGAGTATGTTCCCACCAATCGGGAGTTGGGGGATTCGGACTCTCGGGTGGTGGAAGTGTATCAGGAGCTGATGTGCCATTACTTCGCGTGCACCGCTTTTTATGACGAGCCTTCTGATTTGGCTCACACCACCAAGTGGACGTCCTACCTCTTCTTCCATCGGGCCAGGGCCGCCAAGTCGGAGAAAGTCTCGGGAGGTAAGGATGAGCCTGTGAACTGTTTGGGCGCCCTCAGTGCCCATGTCGTCGAGGCTCTTATGGGAGATGCTAAGGCTCCAGATCAGATCCTTGACGACGGGGTAGGAAAGTATCCTGAAGGCACTAAGGCCTGCAGTTACCTGAGGCGCTGCCGTAGGCCTTTGTCTAAGGAAGCCCAGCTGGCTGGTTTCCTCTCCATATGGCTGCGTCGAGTAGTGGTGCCCGGCACTGCATCTGCGGACCGTATTCACCGGAACATCCTGTGGCCTGCGGTGCGTCTGGTGTTTGGGGCAAGACTGGGCTTGCTCCCTGCTATGGTGTGCCGTATACAGGCTGGCCTGAGAGCCATGACTGACGGGCTGCTCGCCGATGAGACTCGGCGTGAAAGCTTTCCCAGGGTGGAATTACCATACCTGTATTTGATGGGATGGTTAATTCTCCACAACCCCCGGGTGATGTCTCCTGGCTCTGGTAGTAGCTCGGGGGGTAGCTTCCTGCTGAATTACAAGGACTCTCCCTGGAATGTGAACACAGTTTTAGACTGTCGGTTGACACTGAGCCTCAGTCACGGCTGGAAGCTCCTCTGTATTGTCCCCTCTGTACATCGCATTCAATCGGGGATTAGGCTGGAGGATTTAGGTGGAGAGAAGACCAATCTTTCTCCGGAGGCCTTCAAGTGGTTGATCTGCATCAGGTCCTCCCATCTGCTGTACAGAAGCGAAGATCATTGCTTCTTCGAGCCCTACTTGCCCAGTCGGTTCGCCAGGCAATTTGGGTACGACCAGTTGCACGTGGGCAATGCCGTCACCAGCTTCAGGTCCAGGGGCGGACTCATTGATGGAGCCAGAGGATGGCGATATTTCATCATGGGATGCACTGGAGCAATCTTTACCGTGCCGGTCGTCACACCCTCCACGGAGCTGCGCATCTTACATTCGTATGCCCAGTTCTACGTGGCGGTTAACACCTTCCATCGTGATTTTGACATGCGTGGAAGTTTTAGGGTGCCGTCTCCCACGCCTGGGGGAAGAGTCGAAGTCCCTTCGGTTTCTCCCGACGAGGGTAAGGAGTTCGCTACTCCCGATGAGCCGCTGGTGTCAGTGCCGAGGTGTGAAGTGCCTTTGCCTGCGGGGGCCTTGGTAGTCTCCGGGAAGCGAAGGGCTCCTGCTCCCAAGGAGGCTTCTCCTCTCAAGAGGAAGAGGACGGTCAATCGTTCTCTCCGGATTCCTGGTATTGAGGCTCCTAGAGAGGAACCTGCTGTCTCGCCTGTCGAGGATGTTTCCTTGATCGGAGGTTCCTCGCCTTCTAGAGAGGGACCCTCAGTTCCGGCTGGCGGTGCCAGGACACTCCGTCTTGAGGCTGCCGTTGCTGCCACTGCCTCCGGTAGTGGAACGAGATTGCCTGCGTGGCCGAGGCAGATGGGAGAATCTTTCCCTAGACCAGCAACGGATGAGACCCCTGCCGTGCCTGTGAGCATGCCTGGCGGGGTTCCAGCTGACGAATCTCGACTGCGTCTTGGTGGAGGCTTGGTAGAGCTCCTGGCGGTGTCGGTTGGCCCACCCCCTTCTCCAGGTATGACAGTTCGCATTAAGTCATTAAGGCGTGATTTAGCTACATCGGCTGCAGATGCGCCGTATATACCGCCGGCCACGGGTAAACGTCCTCTTTATGTCTCCTTTTTAGAAAGAGTACCATTATATTGATACCAACTTTCTTGTCCTCTTCTCAGGGGATGGCGTCCACGGGGAGTACAGCTTTGAAGCGCCTTCTGGCCCTGCTCCGGCTCCTGGCGGTGATACGGAGGCGTCTGACTTTGAGGAGGCAATATCTTCGGGGGCCGGCTCGCCTGTTGGAGGGGCTTTGATATCCCAAGAAGAGGAAGAACCTGCCATTGCGACTACTTCGGCTGTTGTAGACGCATCTCCTTTGGTCGCACCACCTGTTGAGGCGACGGTTGTGACCACTTCGTCTGTAATCATTCCTGGAGGGGGATTCGCCAATGCTGCGGCTACTCCCGGCGCCCAATCGGATCTAGCTGCGTTGACCGAGCAATATACCAGTGTCTTCTATGCTACTTTGAAAGCGCTGGTACCAATGGTGCTGAAGGGGAATCTGGACTTCGAGCGCCTGAAGAAGTCCTCTCGGATCCCGATAGAGGCGATCCGGGATTTTGACGGCACCGGGCTAGCTGATGCCCTGGAGGCGATGGTTAATGGTTTGGAGCAACCCATTAACGAATATCTGCGGCTAACTCGGGGCGGCATTGAAGCTGAGGTCCAGTCCAGATACGACTCCATGACTGCGCGGTTTGCCAAAAAGATGGAAAGCCTAAATAGACTCGTTCAAACACGCCAGCTGGAGATGGACGAAAGAAAGACCGTCGTGGAGGAGGCCCTCGCTCTTCAACTGCAGTGCCAATCCGAGCATGAGGGGAACGTAACGAGGGCCTGCAAGTTGAGAGAAAAAACTCGCTCAGGCAGAGGAGTGGGCTTCTCAGTCGCTGGCAGGTCTAGATGTAGCAACTGGTCGACTGAACGCAGCGCGACGGGATCTGGATCGTGCAGAAGCTGCCCGTGCGGGTGTTCGTCGGGCGAGGGCCGAGCTGTCCCTTATGGGGGACAACGAGGCACGGCTGGAGCAGGCCCGCGCTGATGCCTTGGTTTGCAGGGATGAGCGGATAGCTGTACTGGTGCAGCAGATTCACGATCTGACCGCTCCCCCACAATGATGTACCCTTTCTTCTTCTTGCTTCTCAATGTAATTCTGCTCTTTCTTGGGAATAAATAAAGCGAACTCTTTTCTGACTTTGTGGACCCATCATTTCGGAATGTAAATGACAGGTTTTTGCGAGAGTGATATCAGAGGTAGTATGGACGTGATAAACTCTCAAGAAACTTTAGCAGGACATATCTATTCATAGGTCATACGGACATGATAGAATGTGCTTAGGCTAAGGTCGGTAGGCAAGATACTATCAGAGGTAATATGGACGTGATAGACTCTCGGTAAACTTTAGCAGGACATATCTATTCATAGGTCATACGACATGATAGAATGTGCTTGGGCTAAGGTTTGTAGGCAAGACACTATCAGAGGTGATATGGACGTGATAGGTATTGCATTTCTAAATTAGTCGAACGTATCTATTCAGAGGTTATATGGACATGATAGAATACGACCCAACTAGTTTTGTTTTGGAAGTAGTTTTGTCAGAGTTGAGGTTTTCGCTATATTCCACCCGAGCAGAGGAGATTAAGCATAGTACCTTTTCAGGAATTTGTCGTTGATAGGAGCCATCAACAGGTCGCCATTAGACTGGGCTAACCTGTAAGCGCCGTTTGAGAACGTTGTCTCGATCACATAAGGGCCCTCCTATTTGGGCTGGAATTTGCCTTTACTCCTGTGAGTAAGAATCATTGGTCTTCTTACGGCTAAAACTAGCTCGCCGACTTTGAACACTCTTTCCTTTACTTTGTGATTGAAAGCTCTGGAAATGCGTGCTTGGTAGAGCGCGATGCGCTGTTGAGCTTGGAGGCGTTTCTCGTCTAATCCTTCTAGCTCCTGAAGCCTTAAAAGGTCATTCTTTTCTTGAGTCAGCTCATTAGCCACGGCTATCCTGAGTGACGGGATCTGGATTTCAATGGGGAGAACTGCTTCGCTCCCGTAGACCGTGAGAATGGAGTACAACCTGTCGGTGTTCGTACCGTTGTGCGGTAGGCCCAGAGACATTCGCTCAGTTTCTCATTCCAATCTCTCTTGTTTGAAGAGACGAACTTCTTCAAGAGTTTGATAATGGTTTTGTTGAAAGCTTCCGCCAAACCATTAGCAGCTGGATAATATGCCGTAGAGGCAATATTATGTATCCGATTTTTATCGCAAAATCGATAAAACGCTTGGCTGATGAACTGAGGTCCATTGTCGTGAATTATCCTCCGAGGCACCCTGAAGCAATAAATGACGTGATGCTTGATGAAGCTGATCACATTAGACGCATTTACCTCAGCAAGAGGGATCGCCTCTGCCCATTTGGAGAAGTAATCCGTGATGGCCAGTATGAACTGGTGACCCCTGGAAGAAGACGGGTGAATAGGACCGATGACATCCATACCCCATGCTTCGAAAGGCCAGGATGCAACCGTGGGATGTAGATATTCGGACGGTTGATGTATGAAGTTTGCATGGACCTGACAGGCTCTGCATTGTCTTGCATAGTTGATCGCGTCTGTGATCATAGTGGGCCAGTAGTAGCCCATTCTCCTGATACGATCCTGTAGCTTAGGACCGGGTTGATGCGCCCCGCATACGCCGTCGTGAGCTTCACGGATAATCTGCTGTGCTTCGTTGTCAGAGAGACATCTCAATAGCAGTCCGTCATAGGTCCGGCGATATAGGCATTGTGAAGATGCATCGAAGTAGAAGCGTAAAGATCGTCTCTTGACGGATACCGCTTCTTTAGGGTCCTCCGGCAAGATTCTGTATGCCACGAAATCTATAAAGGGACTCTTCCAATCTCTTCTGGGAGGATCGGCGTGTGCAGCGTAGCTGCGTTCTATGTGAGAGTTGTTCTTTACACAGAATAAATCTCTGTTAAGAAGGATTACCGAATTCTGCCTTCTTATAGGAGTAGCTAGATCCGCGGCTAGACTGGCTAGGGCATCAGCTTCAAGATTCTGAGATCGAGGCACATGCTCCAGGAAGAACCCTTTGAATGTCGTGGCTATCTCGACTGCCGCTTGGTGATAGGGGATGAGGTCTGGATTCCGGACTTCATATATTCCCCTGACTTGATTGACTATAAGCAGAGAATCTCCGAAAGCTTCCAGAGATTCGACCCCCAGCTCTTTAGCGACTTGGAGCCCGATTAGCAGAGCGTTATACTCTGCCACGTTGTTGGAGCAGGGCTCGTTGAGAGAGTATGCTCGGTAGATGACGAGTTTGTCGGGAGTAACCAGGACGATTCCTACTCCTGAAACCACATTTCCCCTAGGACCAGTTCTGGAGGTACCATCGAAGAATAGTTGCCATGCGTCACTTTCCGTCGCGGAATTACATTCTGCAACTTCGTCAGGGATGCCCTCGTACAACTTGGAGGTCTCCGGGATCGGATGATCAGCTAGGAAGTCGGCCAATGCTTGGCCTTTGATGGACTTCTGAGGGACGTACACCATGTCTTATGGTGTTAACAGCATCGTCCAAGTTGCGAGTCGGGAATTAAGAGCACTTGGCTTGCTCATCAGTACTCGAAGAGGGTTGATTCTGGAGATGATATGGATAGTCTGGCCGGTGACATAGTGCCGCGTCTTCTGGATAGCGAACATCAGAGCCAAGCATTCTTTCTCCACTGGGTTGTACCGGTGTTCGGCTCCGATCATCATTCTACTTAGATAGTAGATAGCCTGTTCATGCCCTACATCGTTCTTCTGCGCAAGAAAAGCTCCCAAGGAATGGTCCATTGCTCGTATAGGAAGAATGGCCTTCCTATGACTGGAGGCACCAGAACTGGCGGATGAGTGAGGTTGCGTTTGATATCGTTAAACGCTTGCTGACAGGCTTCGTCCCATACGAAGGATACACCTTTCTTCATGAGGCGAGAAAAAGGCTGACATCTCCCAGAGAGGTTGGATATGAATCTCCGGATGTAAGCCAGGCGACCTTGAAATCCCCTGAGTTCCCTCAGATTGCGGGGCGGTCGCATTTCTACGATGGCCTGGACTTTATCGGGGTCCACTTGGATGCCTTTGGCGGTAATGACAAATCCCAGGAATTTGCCGCTAGATACACCCAGAAAGGACTTCGTAGGATTCATCTTGAGTTGATGTTGGCGCATTAACTCGAATATTGTCCTCAAGTCTTGAATGTGATCATCTTTGAGGCGGCTTTTGACAGCTATATCGTCTACGTAACATTCCACTGTTTTGCGTAAATGCTCATGGAATATGTTACTCATAGCTCGTTGGTATGTTGCCCCGGCGTTCTTCAATCCGAAGGGCATGACCGTATAGCAATATACCCCCAGTGGTGTTCGGAAGGCAGTATGCTTCTCGTCTTCAGGATGCATCTTGATTTGATTGTATCCTGAGAACCCGTCCATGAAAGACATGCGTTCAAAACCGCAGGTGTTGTCGATCATGATGTCTGTGATGGGAAGAGGGAACTCGTCCTTGGGGCAGGCTGCATTCAGATCTCGGTAATCGATGCAGATGCGTATTTTCCCATTTTTCTTCATGACTGGGACAACGTTGGCGACCCAGTCGGGATGTTGTTCTTCCCGGATGAAACCGCATGCTATCAACTTCTTGACTTCAGCTTTAATGGCGTCCATCATATCCGGGCGGAACCGGCGTTGGTGCTGCTTTACAGGCTTCGAATCGGGCAATGTGTTGAGTTTATGGGTAGCCACTTTTGGATCAAGTCCCGGCATATCTTCATAATTCCACGCAAAGACGTCGATGTATTCTTTTATCAGTTGAATAACTTCTTCCCTTTCAGCTGGGGAAATATTGTTACTGATAAATATCGGCCTTGGTGAGAGTTCATTCCCAACGTCGATCTGGATAACTTCATCTTCAGTAGGAGGTTCTCTCTGCTCGAAGCGGAATTCCCATTGTGTATCCATTTGTTGAGCCCAAGAATCATTCTCAAACGGCTCAGATTCTGGTTCGTCTGCTTCGAAGGGATCTGTCACTACCATATTTACTGATAATGTTTGTTCGAGAGCATCAGGTGAGTCGGAGGGCGACGAGCCGTCTCGAAAGGAGGAAAGGACATCCTCGCTTGATTCGGAGGAGGTGGCATACCCTAACCCGAAACGGGTTTGCTGATAGCGGGGATTGCCGAACAGTGGCGTTCGTCTGCCCTTCCCGTAGTTGAGGCCTGGCTTCCGCTTCATGTCGTAGCCCATGTTTTGCATGATTCTCAACGCTTGTGGGCTGTATTGGTGAACTTGCATTCTCCCAGTATCGTCATCGAGAGGATCTTCCTGAACAGTCGGTTGATTGCGTACGCGGCCGAAGACTATTGTATGCTGACTGCTGCAGGTAGGTGGGACAAGGAAGATAGAGTCCTCGTGCGGTCCATATGTCGTGACGACATTGGATGATGATGCTACCTCCCATATGTACGGATGATAGGAATCTATAGCTGCCAAGAAGTTTTGTGCTAAAGGTTCTATATCGTCATGGGGAGAGGATCTACCCGCTCAGGGGTAACATGGGCATGGCAGTTTTTGTGGACTTAACACTGCTGGTGTACTTAGGGCTAAGTACGAATGTTAAGTGTAGATGAAAACTGATGATAATCGATAGCCAAAAATTTATTCAGAGGTAATGACAAACTTTTTTCCGGAGAAAGAGTACTATATAATGATTTTCCCGAGTGGGGATAGACCTGTAGGATCCACTGGGGACACTTTCAGGGGTTCATCATCCCGTACCTTTCTTGAGGAAGCAAAAGGTGAACCCAGCTCACCGTGATTGTTCCCTCGTTTATAGATGTAAAGTGATGACCTTGGCGTCGATCAACTCCTGAATTTTTCTTTTTAACAAACGGCAGGCCCTTGTAGGGTGATGAATGTACTGGTGGAAGAGACAATAATCTGGATCATTGACTTCGCCGGCGCTCTCGGGGTATCTGATGTTGGGAACTTGGAGTTTGTTTTCTTTTATCAACATGTTGAAGATTTCAATGATGTCGTCTTCCTTGAAGGAAAAAGCCCCTTTCGGTTTTCGGGAACCCGATGCCTGAGTCTTTTGATCTTTCGGAAGGGCCGCCCTTGCTGTATTGTACCTAGATTTTGAGAGGGTTCTACTCCCCGTTTTGTTGTTGTATTTGTTCCTAGAAGTAGGTTTGGAAGGACCTGCCTCTGGTATCACAGGATCATACTCTGAAAGTTTGGAGTGTGCAGGGGATGCAGTGTACCCCAACCCGAAACGAGTTTGTTGATAGTAAGGATTACTATGCAACGGTATTCTCCTGCCTCTTCCATAGTTGAGGCCCTGCTTCGATTTCAAATCGTAACTCATGTTCTGTATAATCTTCAGAGCTTGAGGGCTATACCTGTGGATTTGCATTTTCCCTTCCTCAGACTCGCAAAAATCCTCCTGTACAATCGGACCGCTCTGCCTGCGACTGAAGACTATTGGATGTTGGTCGTCACGAGTTGGGGGGACAATAAAGGTCCTACTTTCACATGGTTCATATATCATG
The DNA here is from genome assembly GCA_036927795.1 of Iris macrosiphon. Classification (NCBI taxonomy): domain Eukaryota; kingdom Viridiplantae; phylum Streptophyta; class Magnoliopsida; order Asparagales; family Iridaceae; genus Iris; species Iris macrosiphon. The sequence goes on from JAYESA010000010.1 coordinate 58,092,938, forward strand.
ATGACATTAGATGTTGACGCATCTTCCCACACAATCTCTCCCCATTTGACGCCTAGGGGATCTGAGGCCTGCTCACGACTCCTGTCTTTGCGTCTCTGGATCCGATGTGTATGCAGGTTAGGAGGAGTTGCAGAAGAAGACGTCGGCTTGTCTCTTCTGTTCCCATCAGTGGGCATGCGGAGGTCGGGCACTATGGCTCTTGCTGTGCCACCTGTGTATAACAGGTTGGCCATCTGGGTGGCGGATAAACCCCGGGGAGGGTGTCTTTCCGCAACTTGAGCTTGCTTTACGCCGAGGGATTTGGCCTGGCGTAGTTTGGAGATCTGCTCACGCTGGCGTAAAGCTGAAGAGGTCCTCAGTCGGCCATTGGCTTCTCGCATAATCCGGAGGGTATGCAGATCGTCCCCTCGCTGGGGTAAAGACCGAGAAGTTGAGTACTCTGCCGCTTGCTTTCCCTTGCGGAGATCACAGTGCTCATCTGGTTCCCCGTAGAGGTAAGATGTCGTCTTGCGCGCGGAGCGCGACTTGTACTTCCGATTTGGCGCTAAGGCATCATCAGAAGTTTTGTCTGTACCGCGCGTAGCGGGAGACTGGTTTCTGCGCGTAGAGCGCAGTAGATACTCCTGGGTCAGCGCTGAGGCTTTGACTGAAGTTTTGTCTGTACCGCGCGTAGCGGGAGACTGGTTTCTACGCGTAGAGCGCAGTGGATACTTCTGGGTTAGCGCTGAGGCTTTGCCCGAAGTTTTGTCTGTACCGCACGTAGCGGGAGACTGAATTTTACGTGCAGGGCACGGAGGGAGCAATGCTACAACCTCATTGGTCGGGGAGATCGGAGAGTCCACAGGAATGGTAGATGATGTCTTGGGCATCCAGACCTTGCGCAGCTTCCTGTTGTCTTGGACGGAGAGAGGGTGAGAGCTACCCCCGGTTCGAAGCATGTCTTCGTAGGCAGACTGGTCGAATTGGACGACCAGTGTCTTCTTCACGGTTCCTATAGATACCGCATCGTGTTGAGCAATTACTTCCTCATCCGAAGAGAAAGACGTCCCCAGCAGAGTCGCCATCTTGTTTGTGGTGGAAAACGAAAAGAATGAAAGATGTATTCAAGACGGGGTTTACACGAGACCCGTGTTCTTTTGTTTACAAACAAACTTGTACAATGTAATCCTATACGAGGATGTGGGAGTACAATTTATTTAATCTGGGTATAAATTGCTATAGGTGTCTGATCTGCAGTCGATCACTTTAGCCCTTGGACCACACGATGGTGAAGAAGTGCCGTAGAAGACAGGGAGCAGCTTCGAAGGTTGCAAAAGAAGGTGGATGCACGATGCCAAAGTCGTCGATCCCTACTCCTTGCCTGAGCTCCGGGTTCCTCTCTCTCTCTCTCTCTCTCGATCTCTTCTCTCCTTGTTCGATCTTCAATTGTTCGACCTCTTCTCTGGATCTTCAATTGTTCGATCTTCCAATTTTTCGATCTGTTCCTCTGTTGATAGAGGTCTTTATTTATAGAGTTTTAGTGACAGTGACCACTCAGTTGGTGTAAAAACCGAGTGGACAACACAGCACCCTTTTACACGACGGTTAAAGTAACCAATGCCTGTGTATGGATGATCTTTTGAATGAGCGTGTGACGCGGGTCCAACTAAGGGACACAACGCGTGCAATTGCTACGAAGATCACGGCGTAAAAGCCACGTAGGTAGGTATCCTCCGTGTAGAAGAGGTGGGCGTAAAAGCCGATGTCTGTCACCATGGCATAGAAGCCAAGTAGGCATAGAAGCCGGGTGGGCGTAAAAGCCCGATGGCATAGAAGCCGAGTGAGCATAGAAGCTGAGGAGGCGTAGAAGCCGAGAGAGCATAGAAGCTGAGGAGGCGTGGAAGCCATGTGGGCACAGAAGCTGAACGGGCGTAGAAGCCACTGCGTAATGTGCTGAGGAGGCGTGGAAGCCGAGAGAGCATAGAAGCTGAAGAGGCGTGGAAGCCATGTGGGCACAGAAGCTGAACGGGCGTAGAAGCCACTGCGTAATGTGCTGAGTGCTGACGTGGACGTCCTTAGCCGGAATCACGGCTTTTGAAGATATTATCAAAATCCCTCGCATTAAATGTAGAGATCTGCCACCATCTTGTGCATTAATTGCGAAGGCGTGTTTTGAAGGCCTGCCACCGTTCTGAGCATTGAGCGTAGGGACGTGCCTCGAGCCCTGTGTGGAGAGCAGCTTTTGACGTGGCAGTCTGCTCGTCTTCCGCGGGGAGTAGACGGTTCTCGTCTGCTTGTGTAAAACAAGGCAGTGTATCCCCTTGTATGCGTAAAAGCAGTTTACGCAAAGGGGATGTCACTAAACGACGGTTTGGTGACTCTTTATCAAATCCTCTGCATTAAATGCAGAGATCCGCCATCATTCTGCGCATTAAATGCAGAGGCGTGTTTTGAAGGCCTGCCACCGTTCTGAGCATTGGGCGCAGGGACGTGCCTCGAGCCCTGTGTGGAGAGCAGCTTTTGACGTGGCAGTCTGCTCGTCTTCCGCGGGGCGTAGACGGTTCTCGTCTGCCTGTGAAGAACAAGGCAGTGTATCCCCTTGTATGCGTAAAAGCAGTTTACGCAAAGGAGATGTCATTAAACGACGGTTTGGTGACTCTTTATCAAATCCCCTGCATTAAATGCAGAGATCCGCCATCATTCTGCGCATTAAATGCAGAGGCGTGTTTTGAAGGTCTGCAGCTCTTCTGTACATCAATCGCAGGGATGTGCCTCGAGAAGTTGTCGCCGCTCTGTGCACCAATCGTAGAGACGTGCCTCGAGCCCTGCACAAAGTGCAGCTTTTTGACGTGGCAGGCGGTTTGTCTGCTGTGGAGCGTAAACAGCTCATGTCTGCCTGTGTAAAACAAGGCAGCATATCCCCTTGTATAGGTAAAAAGCAGTTTACGCAAGGGAGAAGGCGGTAACTGACAGCCTGGGTCGCAGTGCCTTGCCATCATTATAGCCGTCGTCTGGGTAGCCGAGCCGTATCCTTTTGTCAGAAGTTCAGACGTCAGGTTCATTGCAGGGTCTGACAGGTTCATCTCGGAGAACACGAAGCGTTTCTCGTACGCTTTGAAAGCGGATGTGTTTTTACGTCATAGGGGCGACGAAGCCCTTTGCTTTACGCTTGAGGCGGCCTGGACATACTGCACTTACGCGGATGGTCCTAAAAAGCTCTTGACTTGCACGCTTGATGGCTCTGAGGTCATCCCTTATACGCTGCCCCGCACCAATAAGTTGCGTATAGTCATCCGGCGTATTTTTCATGCTTCTACAGCTGTTCCCAGTATAGATACAAAAATTGTTATTACTCAAATATCTCTACTATCTGGATATATGCAAATGATATCCTAATGGCATCTCTCTTATAATCTTTTTTCATTCGTCTGTTGCACTTAGATAGTGTGTTCCATATTATACTTCTTCTAAAGCTCTAGAGTTGTACATATGATGCCTTAGGAAACTGATTCAAAGTTGCTTTCCTCAAATCTGTCATATTATTGTATCCAACTCCAGCTAATCCAAGATACTCAACCGTGTTTCCTGCACAAAATAGGTTACTGCCTTTCTTGAGTATGCTAGCTAATTGCACAATTGCTAGTTAGATACAACCATGATGTAACTTGGAGAGATTTTACATCAAACTAGTATGTTTAAGTAAACTTATCAATCCTACAGATCCAAGAAAACATCTGGTGTACCTAGAAATGTTGGTATCTACCAAATAAATGTCATGTTGGATATGGCTCATGTTAATAGAGAGACCATCGAGTGTTCTCCAAGAGATCAGAGAAGCTAGCTAGTTGAAAGAGTCTAGAATAAGGTTGTAAGGTTGTATAAGTCTGACTGGCATATTGTTGATATACCGTCAGTATATTTAAGTATACTTAAGAGTGACAAAATCATTCCACAAGTTTGGATGCCAAAAATTTGGGTACAATAGTATGCTAACGACAATCCCTGCAGGTCATGGCTGCTCTAATTTTTGTGCACAATTTAGATTTTGACGTCTATATTGCTCCATGTCTTAGGTAAGTTATGAGGGATATTTAAATCCCTCTTCACCTAGGTTAGGTGGTTGGTTGCTTAGACTATTGATTGCTAAGAGGTAGGCTTTTCTATGATTTTGCTAGAGAGGCCATTGAATGACTCATTAAGATAAAGCTCTTTGGAGATCTCATAAGGAGATGGTAACTCTTTGCAATTTAGGTTATAATTATTTATAAGGTTATCTTATTTGGTTCAATAAAGTACAATATTTCATTCTCGTTATCAGCAACTTATTCAATATTTCGATTGGTAACCCGCAGGTTCCAATTTATCGCCATTCCGTGGTGCCAAACCACAATATGATAGTTATATTCATTTTGTGCTATTCATAATGTAATTTTCACAATAGTTCCTTTATCAAGTGTCTCATTTAATTACAGTAGTGGTATCAACTTGTGGCATTACTATCTCTTGTGTTATTAATGCATTATCGATCATTGGACGCAACAAGACAAGCTAGAGAATTCACTTTATTAGGCATGAAGGAGTAGAGAAGAAGGGACATATCCATTCGCCGACTAGAGAATGCCGAGAGAAGGATTACGTTTGAACGGTCAGGCTTGGGTTACGCGTCTACTAGCATTGGCACCAACATAGGACTAGAACACCTTCTTTTATCTTCCTTTCTCTCAGAATTTTCAAAAATGAATTCAAGAAATTTGATAAAAAAGGGCAAAGAAATCAATCATTGAAAATTATCATAAAAATACATTCATCAAAATCAAGCAGCAAACACATCCAACGAAAATTCTTGGACTCATTCTAACAGAAGATGATCCATGAGGTGGAAAGGTTCATTGCATTATTCTTTGATTGATTATGCCAATATGTTTCTCCAATACTCAATTCCGACCGAGTCTATTTAGCCATAAGCATCACGTAGTGAACCTTTAGGAGCTGAGCACTATATAATATACTACTAAAAAAGTTTCGTCCTCAAAACTTAAAGAAAAATCCTACCTCTAGATTATCGAATAAGGAAGGGTACTTCTTCATCATCTCCTCTTCAGGCTCCCAAATTGATTATTTGTCCGCATGGTTCTGCCACAACACGGAAACCAAATGCACTGATCGATTTTGCAAGATTTTTTCATTCCTGTCCAGAATCTGAACAGGTTCCTCCGTATAAGATAAGTCGACAATCAGCTCGAACTGATCGTAGTTCACCACATGACTTGGATTATGCACATATCTTCGGAGTTGAGAAACGTAAAAAATATTGTGCACTTCAGCCAAAGATGAAGGTAGTGCAAGTCAATAAGTCACTGGTGCCACCTTCTCCAAAATCTCAAAGGGTTCAACAAATCTCGGATGTAACTTTCCCTTAATACCGAACTACATCACACCTCGCATATGTGTTACATTCAAGAACACATGATCTCCTACCATAAATTCCATGGGTCGCCGATGATCATCCACATAACTCTTCTGATGGATTTGAGCAACTCGAAGCCTCTCATGAATCATGCGAATCTTCTCAAAAGCCTGCTTCACCAGTTCTAGTCCAAGCACCTATCGTTCACCCACTTTATTCCAACATATCGGTGATCGACACTTCCTTGTATAAAGTTCTTCATATAGGCTATCTGGATACTCGCTTGATAACTATTGTTATAATCAAACTCCGCCAACAGAAAATGAGTATCCCAATTCGTCTTCAAATATAGCACATACAGTCGCAACATGTCTTTAAGATCTGGTTCACCTTTTTCGTCTATCCTTCAGTCTACGGATAGTACGCTGAGCTGAATTTTAACTAAGTGTCCATCGTCGACTGAAGACTATTCCAGAAATAAGATAAGAACCGTCTGTCCCTATCATACACTATTGAGATTGGCACCCCATGCAAACATATAATCTTATCCATGTAGGTCTGAGCCAACCGGTCGATGCTCCATGAAGATTTAATCAAGATGAAATGAGCCGACTTGGTCAATTTATCAACAATTACCCAAATTACGGCATTCCCTTGTTGTGTCTTCGATAAACCACTATGAAATCCATGGTAATATGCTCCCAATTCTACTATGGAATGACGAGATTCTATAACTCCCCGCGAGGCCTCTGATGTCACGACCCGCATCCGGATATGAGGACATGAGTGTGTGAGCAACGTCCAGCCTACACCGCAGCATCGGCGGTAGAACACTATCTATGTCAACAATATTATCTAATCATATCACACAATAATATATGTACCTGCCAATGATATCTCAACTCCATACGGAGGACAAGATAATATATAATAATAATCAATATTCAATCACAATAACTAGACGAAGGTAATGACACAATATCACATAGAAGAAATAGAATCACAAAGTATCAAACTAGACGTCACCACAATATCCAAGTCTAATAGTCTATCCACAAAATAAAAATAGTCTCTAATATCTATAACATGCCAAATGTCTAAGCTGGAGACATATCCAATATAATAAGGAAAATAACTAAGACTTCTATACTAGCTGAGCCTTCCCAACGGCTGGTACTAGATCATCCTGCACTAAGGGTGTTACCTCAGTTGGCTCGCTATCCTGTGCGTCGTAGTGTGTAGGACACCAGTCCTCTAAACAATCATCTGAAAAATATATCCAATCAGGATTGGAGCTAAGTACAACCCAATAGCAGTTCCAATAAATGACAAAAGCTATGAAATAGTAATAGCAATAAAAATAAATGATGAATAGTCACTGAGATAGTAAACATTACGATAAGGAAATATTACGACAAGTAATCGAAATAACTGGGAGCAATATGATAAGAAACATCATTGTAATGAACAAAAAAAAAAATAACAATAAGTGCTTTAGAATATTAGTATGATATATGATCGGTTTGGGCCTAACACGGTTTACAAATAAAGGGAACTAGCTCGACAACACGTGAATTGCATGATGGCTAGTTATCACGGGCTACACTACATCACGGGCTATAAGGTATGATCACATATTCACTAATACTTTCCCTGCCCCGACTAGTACATGTTTGCCATTGATTCAAAGTTGAAACAAACTTTGTGTGTTTAACAAACAAAAGAGTACAAAGAAATCCTAGACAAAAAATCTAAGTACAATCGCTTTTGATTCTGGGGAGTGTGACGACGGAGATCGAGTACTGTAGTGACTCATTTACTCCGTTGACGGTCCAACGATGGAATGAGAATGCTTTCTCTGCGTTTCTCTCTCCTGTGCTACTACGTCCCTTGGGCTGTGTGGGTATGCAACCCCACTATTTATATCCATCATGCAGACGAGATATATGTGCCGCATATGCGCCTCTATTTGGTGGCCGCATTAGGCTCCTTTAACAGAATACGGCTGCAACTGTGGCCGCATACCACAGACAGGATGCCACGTAGTCTTGGTTGGGATATGTGGTTGATAAAATCTCGGAGTTATTTTCATCCTGTTGTGTCCGTTACTTGGTCAACTAGACACGTGGTCAGCACTGGTTGAGTGAAGTTTTTTTTTGTTGTAACAGAAAGATCCTGCAAGCTGAGGGCCGCATGGAGTCTTGGTCGCATATGTGCTGTCATTCCCATATTTTTAGATGAGGATATTTTTGTCATTTTGCATATATTTATTTTTAGTGATTAATATTTATTCATTGTGCTAATAATTAATATTTGTGCTTAAGCTATTTATTTATTTTATTTAGTGGACTAGCCTAGTTATTTAAACTTGACACTAGTGGACCCAAATTAGACTTGTCATGACAACTTTGGGCTCAACATTGGACTAGGCCTAAGTAGATCCATTTTCTTAGTTATTAAGGAAATTAGCTTAATTTGGTTTAGTTTAGAAGCTTCCTAATATAACACTCCCTAATTAAACCTCATAACTAACTAGTGAGGGCACCTTGGTCATTAAACATTTATTGGAAAAGGAGTTGAGGGAGGGGGGGGGGGGGCATATAAGTAGAGATATCCATTCTCTCTCTTCATTTCTCCATTCCAAATCTAGATCCCTAATTTAGTTCATCCCCAAATTGACTCATCCCTCAACCAAATTCAACCCAATTTATACCCATTCTCTCTCATATTCATCATCTAAGAAGTATTGGAGCTTGGATTGCAAGGAGCACTTGAAGGAAGAGGAATTGGTAAGAGAATTGTGTCCTAATTGTGTCCATTGAACTTTTTCATTGGGAATCCATCTCCCAATAGGTAAATTCTGAATCCACCTCTTAAATTAGACTATAATTCATTCATTTAACATTAGGAATCATCCCTTGGCTTAGGGCTACCCATAGGATCAAGAATTAGGTCCATATGACTTGTATTGTGAAAGTTATATGGTGATTTGTGTCTAATTAGGAGAAATTACGAGATTGACACATTAGTGTGTGTCATGAGATAAATTAGATCTCATTAGACTTAGATCGGAGTTGTGGGACTAGGTACGTATCCACAAATGGATACGAGTATGTCGTATATTGGTATTTTGTGATACGGTATGATACAGAGCTCATTTTGAGTGATTTGTGCATATTAGTATGATATCTCTTCGATTGCTATTGTAAATAGTTACATTAGTTATTTATATATGTAATTGATGTATATTAATGGTAATTATGGTAAATTTAGAGTTTGGACACTTCACTTGGGTGTGTATCATGGGTATCCTATTGGTGCACTCAAGGTATTTGATGAAATGAGTATTAGTATGTGTAGTATGTTCACCCAAGCAATTACTTATGTTATATATATATATATACTTGATATATAGATTGTGTGTGCGTTGGTGAGATGTGTTGTGAAGTATAAGGGAAGGGAAAATTTGTGTCAATATGCACATTAGAACAGACTTAGTGTTCAGTTAGTGATAATACAAGTATCTGGAAGTGGTGCAGCATGTATTGTTTCAAGAGAAGTGAAGAGGAAAGAGTATGATTGTGTGTTTGGTGTATGTGTGACTGTGTTTGTGCAGTGAGGATCGTTTTTATGTAAATACTTGATTGTGTGAGATATGTGTAGATGCAAGTGCTAGGTGGAAGAGGAATTCTTGTGTGCAGTAGGTGATGTTCAGATATTTTGTAGCAGTAGGGGAGTGCACTAAGGTGCAGGCAGTCGAGAGCAGCTAGAGGGGACTTTGGGGTCTGCTGTGCACATTTGTGCACATCAGTGGATGCTTGGGTCTGTATGACCATACCAGGTGAGAAACATAGCAGCAACAAGCTTTTGGCTTGCACATTTGTGTGCGGTGGTCTGGGCAATGATCGAGAGGCAAAATGGTGTTGCAGCAGCAACAACAACAACATGCTGCTAAGTGCAGCAAAATGGGGAATTCACCCAAGTGTTGAGGTGCATTGCAGTAACCTCGGTCACTTGCACAATTGTAGGCACAACAAGGTGCCAGGTTCAGGGTGCTGAAGACACAGTAAGATGGAGCTAAAGGCTCGAGTTCAATGGGCAACTCCAGGGACAAGCCACTACCAGAAAAAGTCAAATTAGCGACGTCAAAAAATGTCGCTAAATAACAAAAAAAATGTCGCTAATCATGTTTAGCGACGTTTTACAGAAGTCGGAAATCAGCACGTTGCTGAAAGAAAAAACGTCGCTATACCGACGTTTTTTAGCGACTTAAATGTGTCGCTAAATTAGCGACGTTTAGCGACGCAGTGTCACTAATTAGCGACGTAAACAAACTTCGCTAAACGTCGCTAATTAGCGACTTATATAGCGACGTGACAGCGACGTCTTTAATGACTTGGCAGTACTCCCATGTCAGCAATTTGCGACGTACAGCGACGTATTTAGTGACGTTTATTAACATCGCTAATTAGCGACGTGTATAAACGTCGCTAAACGTCGCTAAATTTACAGAAAAAATAAAAAAAAAATACTGAATTGTTTCCAAACTATTATTCCTGCAATTTATGAATTTCTAATTAAAAATAGACTCGGAGCAACCCTCCGTTGAATTCTATGGGTTCGCCGACCCCTTCGGTGGAACACTCAACACCGGTAAATTAACATTATTTAATATGAATAAAAAGTATCACAGTCATACAATACACACAAATATTATAGACAGACCTGGAGCAACCCTCCATTAAATTTTTTGCGTACGAAATAACACAAAAAATATATAAAATATCACAGTCACACAATACACGCAAAATAAAAGTATCACAGTCACACAAAATGCATAATATATAAGTATCACAGTCACACAATGGGCATAATATATAAGTATCACAATCACACAATAACCACAATAAAAGTATATAAAACATCACAGTATCAATCTCGAGGATATCCAATACGCTGGGGCACATACCAGTTCCTCAGATACTGCGCATAAACAACGTCTATGTGATCAATCTCCGCTATGGGTGCTGGGTGACTGGAACTCCCCGTCTGAGATACAGCCGTTATAGGTGCTGGGTGACTGGAGCTCCCCGTCTGAGATACAGCAGGTGGTATCTCTTCCTCCTTAACAGTAGGAGGCATCACTTTCTCCTTAACAGTAGGAGGCATCACTTCCTTCTTAACAGTAGGAGGTGTCTCTCTCTTGGGTGCCATCTGGTAAGATAGATGAAAACAAAGAATATAATTGATAACAGATATTACTTAAGACATACCCTTAATAATGCGGAATGGAAGAATTAGATGACTCACAAAGAATATAATTGATAACAGATATTACTTAATACATACCCTCAGCAGCCCTTGCTGCTACAACTTCTGAGTATAATTTGAATAAAAATATTACATAATTTTAATAGCTGGCACCAGTTTATATACTATATTTATACTGTACTCCCGACGAGCTTTTACTTTCATAAATCACCCATCAAATAAGACATTCACACCGAGTTTGATCATAAAATTCTAGATGACTTTGAAAAAATATGCCAAATGTAGTTTGATACACTTGATATGAAACCAAACCCGACACCATTGCATTATCACACCATATTCTCCCTTAATCATGCACACTGGCCACACACTTTCCCTCAAGTCAAGAACTGATACTACATACTGCAAATCCAAAACACTATGAACTTCCCATTACCTTGCCTCACTGATACCTCAAGTCCTCACTTATACACTCATATGTATACAAAGCACATATAGAGCAACTACACCCCTCAAACACTCCTCACCCCCTCATAACTATTGTCATACCTCAGTGCACATTGAGCACAGATGCTCCACACCAACACAAGTGCACATGCATCAAATCTGGAAACATGGATGTGCATCTTGGCCTGTGCATTGCTGTGCAGTGACTTGCACTGCCACTGTGCAGTGAGTCCCCACATTTTTCTTATAATCCTGCAGCTCCTGAACTTACCTGTGCTCAATCAATTGCTGCTACTGCTTGCTAACACTCTCCCAATCCCAGGATTATTGATACACCAATGTCCAACCTTCCTACTAAATACTCATCAACAAATACCTAAACTAACTCCAAATACTTCTAACACTACCTAATTAAGTGACACTTGCTATATATCCATGTACCAAGTGCACTGATACTTAGACCTTAAGGTACACACAAACAACAGAGCACCTATACACTCGTGTATGTGTACACTTCCTCACTCACATATAAACACACTAGTACACTCCTACAAATACCCCCTTGCAGTGCCCTCCTCTCCTTATACCTGATTGTTCCCTAAAACTGAGCCCCAACCTTGATGCTAACATCCAAACAACATATAATTATCTTGCACTAGGACTGATACACAATTTCCCCATCTCACTACACTCAAGCCTGCACCTATACTTTGTACTCAAGGTCTTAATTCAGATCTAAATTCAAGTATGAACTCAACTTCCCTCTCGAGTTGCTGCTACTCCTCTACTCGCCTTCAAATCTGCACTGGTCCAAGTCCCTCTCACATATTGTTGAACCTGGCAACACCACCTACAGTTTGCTGCAACTCGAGCTTGTTGTTGCACCAGACTCCTAAGTCACTGCACTTGTAGTGCTTAACAACTACATTCACTCTTGCTGATGTTGTGAGCCCCAACTCCCAACGTTGTTGCTACTACATTTGCATCAAGCAGGTTGCTGTTATCTGCAGACACCCCCCGTAAGTCCCACATCTCTTATACCCATCCTATCAAAGTCTTTATGACACAAACACCTCCACATGGCACTGCCCTCACTTGCTAACCCAGTGCACTGCACCTCACTTGCACCCAGTGCACTGTATCACAAATATGGGACTGTACACTAAACTTCCCTCCTACTTGCTATGCAACTGCACTGCAGTTTAGAAACATCGCTCCCCCTTCGATTGCACCTGCACAGCAGTGCTTACTGACTAAGTACCTACCTGCACAACCCAAGCCTTGCACACACTGTTGGGCACCCACAGTCCCTAACCCATCAACTCATTTCTCCTCCCTAATGTGCTAATAGTACACAACACTGTCCCCCTTCATTCTTAGGTACACTCACAGTACAAGCATACATCTGATACCTATCTCCTCACGACAGCAGACACTTGGACACATATCCTCCATAATACCAATTGTACATTCCCAGTTTTGAACAAATACTACTATATTTATACATAGACACACATACAACACTCAAACTTTATCACTCAACTAAACTGAAATCAACCCGACCCAAATATCCTACATATGTAGTCACTCCTACCCACTACACTGCACAGTAGTGTACTCGAGCCTGCACCTCTGCCTACAGCAACCACAGGTTGCTTCTACCCGACCCCTTGCTGCTGGAACAACAGCATCTCCTAACCCCAGGTCAAAAACCCTAACCCTAACCCCAGGTCAAAAACCCTAACCCTAACCCTAACCCCAGGTCAAAAACCCTAACCCTAACCCTAACCCTAACCCTAACCCTAGGTCACGTGTGTGTGTCGTGTCAGTGTGTGTGTCAGTGTCTGTAACGTGTGTGTGTCGTGTCAGTGTCAGTGCCATGTGTGTCTTGTGAGAGAGAGAGAGAGAGAGAGAGTTAGGGTTTACCTAGAGGAGGAGGAGGAGGAGGAGGAGGGGGGAGGATGTTGCCGGAGGGGGGAGGACGCGGCTGGAGGGGGGTCGCCGGGAGGGAGGAGGGGGCGCCGGAGGGAGGAGGGGAGCCGGAGGGGGAGGACGCGGCCGAGGGGGGTCACCGGAGGGAGGAAGGAGGAGCCGGAGCGGGAGAGATCGAGACCGCGCGGGTTTGAAATTTGGGAGAGGGAGAGGGAGAGGGAGAGATCGAAGGAAATGGGGGGAATCAGCCCTAAGTAAAAAAAATTAGCGAAGTTTTAGCGACGCCAATAATGACGTCGCTAATTTAGAATTTAGCGACGTTTTAGCGACGCCAATAATGACGTCGCTAATTTAGCAACGTCTTAAACGTCGCTAATGACGTCGCTAAATGTCCAAAATATATACGTCGCTAAAAACGTCGCTAAACGTCGCTAAATAAAATATATTAGCGACTTTTAGCGACCTAAATTGAACTTATAGCGACTAATCTTTTAAAAACTGAATAAAAGTCGCTAAACGTCGCTAAATATCGCCAATTAGTGACGTCTAGCGACGTTTTTACATGGAGTCGCTAAATTAGCGACGTTTTTACATAGAGTCGCTAAAAAACGTCGCTAATCCCGCTTATTCTAGTAGTGAGCAAAATCCTACCTCTAGACTATCGAATAAGGAAGGGTATTACTTCCCCATCTCCTCTTTTTAGCTCCCAAGTCGATTCTTCGATCGCATTGTTCCGCCATAGCACGCAAACCAAATACATTGATCAATTCTGCAAGAATTTCTCCTTCTTGTTGGAAATCTGAACATGTTCCTCCGCATAAGATAAGTCGGCACTCAGCTTGAGCTGATCAAAGTTCACCACATGACTTGGATCATGCACATATTTTTGGAGTTGAGAAACGTGGAAGATATCATGCACTTTAGCCAAAGTCGTAGGTAGTACAAGTCGATAACCCACCGGTGCCACCTTCTCCAAAATCTCAGAGGGTCCAACAAATCTCATACTCAGCTTTCCCTTAACACCGAACCATATCACACCTCTCGCATAGGTGTTACTTTCAAAAACACATGATCTCCTACCATAAATTCCAGGGGTCGTTGATGAATATCTACATAACTCTTCTGATGTCTTTGAGGAACTCGAAGCCTCTCATGAATCATGTGAATCTTCTCGACGACCTATTCCACCAGTTCCAGTCCAAGCACTTTCCATTCACCGACTTCATCCCAACATATCAGTGATCGTCACTTCCATCCATAGAGTGATTCATACCACGCTAACTGGATACTCGCTTGATAAATATTGTTATAAGCAAACTTTGCCAATGACAAATGAGTACCTCAATTCGTCTTCAAATCTAGCACACCGAGCTGCAATATGTCTTCAAGGATCTGATTCATCCTTTTTATCTGTCCATCAATATTTGGATGCTACGCTGAGTTGAATTTCAACTGAGTGCCTATCGCCGACTAAAAACTATTCCAGAAATGCGATAAGAATCGTCCATCCCTATCATATACTATTTAGACTTGCATACCATACAAATAGATAATCTTATCTATGTAGATCTGAGCCAACCGGTTGACGCTCTATGAAGTTTAATCACGATAAAATGAGCCGACTTTGTCAATCTATCAACATTGACCCAAATCGCATCACTCTTCCTGCATCTTCAGTAAACCTACTATGAAATCTATGGTAATGTCTCCCACTTTCACTGCAGAATGGCGAGGTTCTATAGCTCCCCGTCAGGCCTCTGATGTTCTACTTTAACACGCTGATAAGCCACATACTACGAAATAAACAATGCCACGTCCTTCTTCATACCATGCCGCCAAAATATTGTGCATAAATCCTTGTACATTTTAGTGCTTGTCGGATCCAAGTAGGTATGGTTAGCAGGTATCTTATCAATCCGAGAATGATTCATTAATGCGGTCAAATGGATACTTTATTATCTTCAGGGCACTACTAATTGGAAGCTTTCATTCAGAGTGGAAAACCAAAGCTGATTGGATATATCACTACCAGAAAAAGTTAAATTAGCGACGTCTAAAAACGTCGCTAAATAACCAAAAATCGTTGCTAATTTGGTTTAGCGACGTAATTAGTGACGTTTTAAAGTTGTCGGAAAAAACCAAGTCGCTAAAACAAAAAACGTCGCTATGCCGACATTTTTTAGCGACTTTAATGTGTCGCAAAATTTAGCGACGTTTAGCGACGCCGAGTCACTAAATAGCGACGTTTATTAAAGTCGCTAAACGTCGCTGATTAGCGACTTATATAGCGACGTTACACCGACGTCTTTAATGACCTGGCTATACTGTCATGTCAGCAATTTGCGACGTATAGCGACGTTTTTAGCGACGTCATTAGCGACGTATTTAGCGAATGGTTACTGCATCACTAATTAGCGACGTATTTAGCGACTTAAGAGAACGTCGCTAAACGTCACTAAAAACGTCGCTAATTTTCAAAAAAAATAAAAAAAAATATTGCATTTCTGGGTTTACCAGCCCCCTTGGGTTCATTATCAGGTATATGATGGTAGTAGAAATAATTGAATAAAGAACACAGTAGCATCACCAAGGGAAAAAATTCTAGTGTACTGGGTAAATACAGGCCAAGTATCAGTCATCAGTTGTAAACCAAAATATGAATAATATAATAAAATTTGAAGAAAAGAAAGCATCCAGCAAATCTCATCGTAAACGTAAAGAATATGACAAATTTATATCCATACAATCGCATACTAAATAATTAAAAAAATATAAATATCCAGTAACTAACTATACTACTGCGGATCTGCAGGAGGCTGACCACCGGCGCGCTTGAAGGATAAGAACTTCTCATACTCGTTCCGTGGAATCGACACCGATGTCGATGGAGAAGGCAGTGACGTCGGTGGAGTCTGTGTCGATGTAGGCGCACCAGGAGGCCGTGCCCGCTCCAAGTCTGCGAGTCGCTGGTTGTAAGAATCCATGGTAGATAACAGCCTCGTACTGCTATGAACCATTGAATCATGCATCATCGTCAGCTTCTCGCCCATCGATAGCTGTGACGCCTGCAGCTCCATGATGTTGCGGTCATTGGAGGCTCTAATATTATTTGTCAAATCCCGGAGCTCCGTCTTGTTGCGGTCGAGCATATCCAATCGTGTGATGAGCATCGGATCGTCCTCCTGCGCCTGGGACCGGGGCTGCTCCTCCATACTTCCCAGCAACTCGTCACGGAGAGACGCAATCTGACGGTCAACGGTCTCCTGGACGGCCTCCTGGACTCTGGCCGACGACTGCGAGGGCTGCGACTGCGAGGGGTGTGTGGAATGCGCAGCTGTCGGGGAGGCCCTAGATGACTGCGTCGCAACCAGGACGCCATAGGAGCCCGTACCGTAGTACGTACCCCTCTGGAGACCACTAGCTGCGGTCACCCACAGGTCGTCCGCCGACGGAGCTGGAGCGGGCTGCGACGAAGTACCAGCCTCTCCAGGTGTAGGTGCACTAGCAGTCGCCCGGTCACGCAACCTAAGATACTCGGCCTAGAAAGGTTTGGAAACTCGATAATTGCCTAAGTTATATTAAAATTAACACAAAGTAAAGTAATACTTACATAGGTCTGTGAGGCCCTCTCATCAATGATATTTCCGTCCTTGCGATGGGTGGCCAAGAAGACGGTCACCATGTTTGCATCCTCACCCCTCTGTACCTGTTAAAAATATATTATTTATTACTAAACTTAAATATTTTTTCCAAGTACCATTTTATGGTACTTATATTAAAATAATATATTTTAAAAGAAAAAACATACCAAACGACGGAAATGTTCCGTCATCGGAATCGAGCCACCACACCACTTGGCAGCATTCTGCCTAGCCGCCTTGGCCTTCTTAGACCTTTCCTTGTAGCTCGGATCGTCGAATCTAGCCCTCATCGCAGTCCACTGCTCAGGCGTGATCCAACCTTGGATCGGTTTTCCAGCACGATCACGAGCCTTCTGGTCATCCAGAGCATCTCGGATAAGCTTGGCGGCAACGGTAGGAAAGAGCCGCTC
Organism: Iris macrosiphon; assembly: GCA_036927795.1. Lineage (NCBI taxonomy): Eukaryota > Viridiplantae > Streptophyta > Magnoliopsida > Asparagales > Iridaceae > Iris > Iris macrosiphon. Next base: position 58,110,025 of record JAYESA010000010.1, read on the forward strand.
GATCAACTCGGCCGGTGCGGAGGATAAAAATACGTTTGCTACAATAAATAATTTAGTAAGTTAACATCACGGATAAGTTATATAATATGCATAAATTAGAGTATTTATTTAATATACTTTTACCTGGAAGTGCGCAAACCAGAACGCCTTCCTCTCCTCCGGAGCCTCAGAGTAGTTGATCCAAGGGCCACCGTAGTTGTTCCTCAGAAATTGGCCCAGGCGTCTCTGAACCGACGATGGACGATATCTATACAGAGATAATAATTTAGAATACTGAAAAAGTCAATATACGATGAATAAAGAGAAACACAAATATATACTAAACCATCTAATTGACTTACTTTGTACCGTCGGCCCAAATCTCTGTCCTCGTCTCCTCCGGAGGTGCGCATGGAGGATCTTGCTGATGCTGGGACAACGTGGGCACGACCTCCTCGACATGCTCATCTGTCCCCATGGTTCCGTCAGCAGGAGGAACGTTGGACGAGGGTGTACTATCATGCCAGGAACTACTCGTCCCAACAATCGGAGATGTGAGTGATCGATATACTGGAGTACTGGGCGACGATGATCCGGAACCAACAGTAGGCAGTACCGGAGGAGCACTCTGTCTACCTCGGGACCTGTCGAATCCTCCGCGTCGTCATGTCATATCTGATAACAACATATGATGAATATAGAGAAACACAAATATATAGTACATTCTATAGTCGAAATGTGATGCATATCTCAAAGCATTCTACAGTCAAAATATAATACATATATTCGTTAATGGGTACATCTACTTCGTCAATTTTCCAACCTTGATCTACATTCTACAGTCAAAATATAGTTACATTCTACATGCAATATATTTTATTTTCAATCATCTTCAGAAAATTCATCTTTTTCGCCTTCCTTGTCCTCCTCTTCCTCTTCCTCGTCTTCACTTTCATCTACTTCGTCGTCCTCTTCGGATAATTCTACATCTTCTACATTATTACTCGTGTAATGAGTAACTTCCGTTGAGTCCACATCTACAATATTTGTTACAAGAGGTAGATCGTCCTCCTGATAAGCTATTTCGTCAATGTCAAAGGTATTTCTAGCTTTAGTCTTGCATACTGCCCACCAATCCGACCTCGCTGTCCCCCGTCTAGGATAAGTTGTGAAGTACACGAGCTGAGCCTGACTTGATAGGACAAATGGTTCGTAGCCTTGATATCTACGCTTGTAGTTTATATCCACAAGGCCATGCTTGTTAATTTTCCAACCTTGATCTTGAATCGGATCGAACCATTCACACCTGAATAGCACGATATTAGCAGGTTCTGTGCCATAATTATATGTCAACTCCACAATCTCTCGTAAGATGCCAAAAAAATCATTGCCCGGATTGACGTCTTTGTAGTTCGAAGATTTGATACACAAACAACTATTTTTCGTGGAATCAAGATCCAGAAAGCTGTCTCTGATAGGAGCATTTGGTGACTTGAACCTGAACCCATTCACACAGAAACTTGGCCATATTTTTACGGCAGTAATTGGTCCCTTGGCTAGAGTTCTAATAGATTCAGTCTCGGGTGATATTAGACGATCGACCTAAATACCAAAGTAGCGATAGTAAGTTATTTGTTTTGCAAGTGCAGAAATAAAAAGTAATTACTAAGCATCTTACATATGCGCTCAACCAAGAAGAAAAATGGCATCTCATATCTTGTTCTACTTCTTCGTATGTTATGTAGGGTCTAACCGACCTCAACTCATCATTATATGTGCTGAAAAACAATGAAGCAACTGCTGATTAGTAGCATAATAGTATCTTATACTATTACATTGAGATGATGTAAACGTGGACGTATTAATTACTTACCCCTCTAGATTCTCCACTTCATCCTCGTCGTAATTGAGTAATATATACAATTGAGCAGCCCTTAGCTCATCGTCATTCAAATATCTCTTCTTCATTTTTCTCGAAGGCTTTCCGGACGCATTAAATACTTTGAGTATTGTATCATTAGATTCCTGATATGCGTCGTCGTTTCTCGGAGCTTTCGTCCTATTAGTAGCAACATGCGGTTTGAAATACGTCGAGCAAAAGTTTGTAATCTCCTCGAGAACATAAGCTTCACAAATAGAGCCCTCAACCCGTGCCTTGTTTTTCACCTTTCTCTTTAGGTGATTCAGATGACGCTCGAAGGGGTACATCCACCGATAACCGACAGGACCACCAATACGTGCCTCATAGGAAAGATGAATTGACAAATGTTCCATAGAGTCGAAGAATCCAGGAGGAAACACCTTCTCGAGCTTACATAGTGTTACCGCAATGTCCTTCTCTTGCTTTTCTAGACGATCGACGAGCAACTTAGTACAACAAAGATCTCTGAAGAATATGCTCAGCTCTGTCAATGGGTCCCAAATGACCTGCAGTAAGAATTCCCGAAATACAATCGGAATTAACCTCTCCATGAATACGTGACAATCGTGGCTCTTCATACCCACCAGTTTGTTCTCCTTGAGGTCAACGCATCTTCTCAAGTTCGACACGTACCCGTCTGAAAACTTTAGACCCTGAATCCACCTACAAAGTCTACCTTTATCCTCTTTATCCAGTAAGAAAACTGACTTAGGTTGCTTTAACTTTCCATTCCCCTCCTCTATCAAATGCAATGCAGGACGTCTACATATTTCTTCTAAGTCCAACCTGGCCTTCGGATTATCTTTCGTCTTCCCATTTACCTCTATTACAGTATTAATTATGTTATCAAACACATTCTTCTCGATATGCATGACATCAAGGTTATGTCTGATCAAATTGGTGCTCTAATATGGCAGATCCCAGAATATACTCCTCTTCGTCCAGTTATGGGTGCGACCATATCCGTCACACTTGTACCCCTTAGCAGGCTCTTCGATAGCACTTGGTAAATCTTTTACCTCTTTCCATATCGTGCATCCGGGCCACCTTGGTAGTGGATTGGCCTTCTCCACCACTCCCGCACGAAAAGCATTTCGGTTCCTCCGGTACGGATGATCCTTCGGCAAAAATTGTCGATGACAATCGAAGAAGCACGGTTTGCCTCCGTGTTTCAAACGGAAAGCCTGAGTACGGTCCATGCAATACGGACATGAGAGACGACCATGGGTGCTCCATCCCGATAACATTCCATAGGCCGGAAAGTCGTTGATGGTCCACATAAGTGCTACCCTCATCTGAAAATTATGCTTTCTAGAAACATCGTACGTGTTGGCACCTACTTCCCACAGCTGATTCAACTCATCTATCAAAGGCTGTAAATACACATCGATGTTCCTCTTCGGATTGTTCGGACCCAAGATAATAACGGTTAGGAACATATACGGAGTCTTCATGCACATCCAAGGCGGTAGATTGTACGGAGTGACGATCACAGGCCAACACGAATACTGGGAGCCCGAAAGTCTGAATGGGGTAAAACCGTCAGAGGAGAGCCCCAATATGACATTACGCGCTTCCTCGGCAAAATGTGGATACTCTCGATCAAAGTGCTTCCATGCTTCTCCATCGGATGGATGATCCAATACTCCTTCGATCTGTTTTCGCCTGTGCCAACTCATGTTTTCTACAGTCTCCTTAACCATAAACAACCGCTGCAACCGCGGCGTCAAAGGCAAGTAGTGCATCGAATCGGTAGGCTTCCTTGCACCGACAGACTTTCCTCTAACAGTTGCCTTGTAGCGATCAGCACCACATAATCTGCACGCATCTTCATCCTTGTCTTTGTAGTACAACATGCACCCGTTGCGACATGCATCGATTTTCTCGTATCTCATCCAAAGCGATCTCACCATCCTCTTAGATCGATAGAAGTCTTTAGGCAACTTTGCACCCTCGGGCAAGATCTCTATAATCAAATCGAGCAGTCGATTATAGCATTCTTGCGGCATGTTAAAATCGGACTTGATGCTCAATAATCTTGTAACCACCTCCAACGGTGAATGATCCTCACAACCAGGATATAGTGGAGTCCTTGCATTCTCCAGCAACTCCATAAACTTTGTAGCATCGGCATTCGGTGCCTCCTCAGCTGCATCATAATTGTCCGGATTGAAACTAGGTCCCGCCGCATCATAATTGTCCGGATTGAAACTAGGCCCCGCCGCATCATAAACCATGTTCACCAACCCGTCGTCGTAAGCATCGTGGTCGTGGACATCCATATACGGCTTCACATAGGGCTCCGACTCCGATGCTAGAGATACAAGTTCTCCGTGCGCGGTCCACTGATAGTAATTCGGCGTGAAGCCCTTCGAGTATAAATGATATGTAACTTCCACTTCTGGATGATATTTCCTGTTGCGACATCTCACACACGGACACTTAATTTTGGTACCGTCCATGTACTGAGGGAAAGCCTTGACGAACTGCAGAAATTGTTGTACACCCTCAATGAATTCATCCCGCACACCGCACATGTCATCAGGATGACGGTTGTACATCCACGAACGATGACGCAGATAGTAATTCATATCCATTTCTAGATACTTCTGCAAAAATGACAGTTTGTATCATATAAATCATTACATACAATGGTTTATCACCTAACTTCATAACTTAACCGTACTATAAAAATCATAACTGATATAATACATACTTTCATTTATCAAAGTCTAAAATAAGCAGTATTCAAAACAACTGACCATTTATCAAAGTCTAAAATAAGAAATACTTTCATTTCATAACTGATATAATACATATTTTCATTTATCAAAGTCCAAGAGCCCTTGAAATGATAAACAGGGTTAACTAGTTCATGGTGATGTTTCTAAGCCACTTCTAGATCCATACTAGTTTATACTAGTCAATACTAGTTTAATACCTTGCTACACTATGTCTTCTAGGTCGTACTAGGATATTCTGCTTTGAAATTAAGTACTCTACTATCCACACTGAGAGCCTCTTACCCTTGGCCTGGCACCTTGCACTTCATCCTTATACTTGCTCACTGGACTACAATCCATAGCAGTCACTCCATGATACCACAGTATCAGTTCACTTCACAGCACTTTTGTGCTCTAATTATTGAACTGCACTGATCACTCTTGCCAATTAAATCCCTGATACCACAGTATCAGTTAAGGGTTGTATTGGCATGCAACAAGTGACCGGTGAACACCTACCCGATACTTGTCTATACCTTAACCCAAACACATGCCTGCAGACCCTAACTAAGTCTGCAACCTCTGATACTTTGCACTTATTCTGCAATGGCTAAATCTTCCCTTTACTTAGTTGTTTCCAACTGCCCTTAGCTACTGCTATGGCTCACAGCAGTGCTTGTTGCTGCCTTGCCATTGCTCAAGCATGCATGTGTTTGATGCTGCTCAAGTGTGCACCAACACTCTCCCACTGCAGAAGATGACAGGAACCAATCCCCTCCCCACAGTGCCAACCCGACACTACTGCAACACATTGCCAGCTTGTCTAATGCACTAGGCCAAACTGAATTGAGTTCAGTTCCTGAAGCCTCATAGTTCAGTAGTGACACCCACACACAACTCGACTCTTCTACCCTCTCCCACATCAAGCACAGCTAGAAGACACTATGAACACCAACACAGATAACAGTAGCTATATACCTATATATATATATATATATATATATATATATATATATATATATATATATATATCGAGATACACCTATATATGCATACACTCTCTCATATGTAAATAGATAATACACCAATTTACATATACATATCATATGATACTCTAAGGCATAAATAGACACACACACACAACCACTAGTCCAATTCACGAACATTTGGTGTGCAACACCAAGATACTCTAGGATACATCCTCCATACACCACACCACCGTGATACCAACCCTCAATTCACATGGACACATCCAATAGATCAAATATTGTGTGTGTGTCAGTGTGTGTGTGTGTGTGTGTCGTGCCTGTGTCAGTATCAGTGTCTGTGTGAGTGTTTGTGTGTGTGTGTGTGTCTGCGTCTGTGTGTGTGTGTCATGTCTGTCTGTCAGTGTCTGTGTGCGTGTGTCGTGTCTCTGTGCGTGTGTCGTGTCTGTCAAGTGTGTCTTGTGTCAGTGTCACATGAGAGAGAGAGAGAGAGAGAGAGAGAGAGAGAGATTACCTAGAGCTCGAGGAGGAGGAGGGGGATGCCGGAGTAGCTGCAGCCGTGGATAGCCGGTCGCCGGAGAGGGGGGGGGGGAAATCGAAAACTTTCGAATTTTTTGACAGATGGGGGAAAAGAAAACTGAGCCCTAATTAACCAAACTTTAGCGACGTTTAGCGACGTAATATAAAAACGTCGCTAAAATAAAACTTAGCGACGTCCAAGACGTCGCTAAATACGTTGCTAAATATTTTTGATACATACGTCGCTAATTACGACGCTAAACGTCGCTAAATCAGATATATTAGCGACGTTTAGCGACCTTAATTGAACTTATAGCGACTAATCTTTTAAAATCTTAATAAAAGTCGCTAAACGTCGCTAAATGTCGTCATTTATGTTTATGTTTTTCTTTTGAAGTATATATATCTTAGGAAACTGGAAGTGAATTTTCTAATATCACAACAATTTAAGGAGTTGGAAAGTCATATTGACTACTTCCACCGTTTAGATACCAACATGAAGTTGATGTGATCACAATTTCAATTTGTATAGTTACCACCAACCAATATCATAACCATGCACAAAAACAACCGATGTAAAGAAAAAATGATGCTTAATTATGACATCCTTCTAACACCAGATTGCCAAAATCATCATTGCAACAACTAATTTAAAGAAAAATAATATATATCAACCAATATCATAACTATGTAAATAAAAACTGCTGCTTAACTATGCTTATGAGATCCGGATTTTTTTTCCGACCGGGATGAGTTTTGGAATTTAAAAATGAGAACATGATCAGAGATGGAAATTAAAAAAAAAAAAAACTGATTAGGTCAATTGAAACTCTTATTATAATTAATAATTTATTATAGTGGCAACACATTCTTTATTCGAAACTAACCCAATTAATGGATCACTTAACATAAGCTAGTAGGTAATTCATAATGTTCCTATTCGTATTAATCGATTATTAAATTGATACTTTATATTATTTTTATTCATATTAATCAAGTAATAGTTTATAATATTTAGTATTAATATATGATATTTTTTGAACTGTAAATATATTTATTATAATTTTTTTAATAATAAGTGTCGCGTCTCCTAAACGAAAATTTTGGCTACACCACTGCTAACAGCTCCACTAACTATTATAGTATTGTTGAAAATAATTATTGATCTGTGTTGCACATGTCCGAACCATCTAGTCCGAATTTTCTTCCATCTTGTTATCGATTGACATTACCTCTAACTTCTCATATATGTATTAATTTATCATGCTATCCTTTAATGCATTATTACGTATCTACTTAATATTCTCATTTTAGCTATACTAATTTTCTAGACGTATTGTTTATTAATTGTTCAATCTTTTTGATTCTTGTATAAATACTTCCAATAAAAAAATACTCCCAAAATATTCTTCTATTTGAGCCATTATATTTCTCAATCTCAAACATTATATGACATCACTTTTAGATATTTACTGTCCATACTGATATGGATTCTGGTCTTGGGCAGCAAACTCGAACTTTGTGATCAAGTTGGTAGCACCATAAAGAAAAAGGTTATGCCAGGACTCGGGAGACGAGCATTATGAAAACACAGTACTTTGGAAACTCGGTAGGAAAGTATGCATGCAGTGAAAGTGAATGGGGGTCCATTTCTACGAACTTGACCAGCTTTTCTCTATTCCTACGTACGAGCCAGAGCCAGAGCCAGAGCCAGGCTGCAGGGAAGCAATGCTTTCATGTCATGTCAATGTTGCTTTTCTGGCTCCCTTTAGATTCAAGTCCATCCAGAGCCCTACAAACTTTATAGTTCCCCTTGCCACTCAATGATTGTGTTAATTTCATGTACAATATTTACTTGAGACCGAGCTATATATTTTGCAAACTTTCCATTTATGAGTGAAAATTATATATATATATATATATATATATATATATATATATATATATATATATATAGAGAGAGAGAGAGAGAGAGAGAGAGAGATATTTAAATCCATAATATCCAATTATTTTGACGTTTATTTAAGCTCACAAATGCTTGGTTTTGGTTCTTTTAATTTCGGAGCTCATTTACACTGCAGTTTATATGCAACATGAGTTACCAATTTCCATTCAAATTAATCTTCCAACATGCATCCTAGCTATGGATGTATGCATGCATCGAGTTGTCAAGTGACTTGTAGGAGCGGACGCTGAGAAATTAAAAGAAGGAGATCAATTCAAATGTAAAAAAAAAAAGAAGTAATAATTTTGTTAAATAAAATTTGTTACAACATTTCAAAAAAAAATTTACAAATTATGAACGAAAAAGTAAAATCTGATATAAATATGCATGTAAAAACTAAATAAATTGATAAATTTTATTTTTAAATAACATAAATATTATAAATATTAAACTGGGAAGCAAAACTCAATAGGAACAACTATTCCATTCATCCCATGTAGGTCCGTGCACGATGACTTCAAATTTTTTTCCTTTTTTTTTTTTTTTTTTTTAATCATACATAACATGTAGGATTTGGATGAACAATCGGAACGAAACCTGTCTTGAGTAGACTTTTGCATTCATGTATTTTGGGCGCAGATTTGACTCTTTTTGTCGAAAGCTTGGCCAAAGTAATGATCATAGATTTAGAAGCATATATAATAACCCAAATATTTGCTTGTACTGTACTTGTAAATGTAAAGAGTACGTTGTTTTCTTTTGAATACTAAGGAGACAGCTTTGGAAGTAGGCACTTAATTCACAGCCACCTTTGCAGACATTGTGCAGAGAAGTTGTGTCGCTTTCACTTTTGCAACCATAGTTGAGCTCCATTTGTGTTTGAAAGCTCAAAATGGGAAGGTGGGGAAGGTTGGGAGTAAAGCTGGTGGAAGCACCTTCTATTTCTTACTCGAGACTTGGTTTTATACACACTAGCTATAGCTAGCTAGCTAGCTACCTACTCCAGTATGCATGTATTATTTATGAATAACTAGTAGGCATATTTGTTCGGAGAGTTAATTTTTGTTCATCCAATCAAAGTAGGATGTATGTTCATCCTCCAACTAAGTGTTATCCCGAAACATTTTTATGCACCACAAAACTACTTTAGAAAAAGTTTTGTGAACATTGAAAGTAGTTTTGATTTATATTTTTGTTAGTCCCGATGCTTAAACAAAGATGGAAGAACGTGTGATCTAGATCAGAGGTTCACACAAAAGTTTACACTCTGACTATTTTTGATTTCCATGAAGAACTATATAATGATTCTGATTACAACTTGCTCTCAATATTACAAAGGAATCAGAAAAAATAAACTTCATGTTCTTTCTTGCACTCGCAGTTGTAGACGGACATAACGGAATTACAACTAGCAGAAAAGAAGAGAAAGGAGAAGAAGAAAATATGCTTGCTGGGGTGACGAAGATCACCTTTGCTCAAAGCAATATTCGTCCCACACGATCTGCTCGCAGGAACCAGCAAGTTCACGTAGAACTTCTGAAACGCTCGATGTCACATCCTTGCTTGGACTCGCACGAACTTCCTGGACTTTAATGACGGCTCCAACAGCAACTCTCTTCCTCTCCCATCTTTCCAAGTAAGTCCTCAAATGAGATTTGAAGAGAGTATTTATAGGCATAGGGAGGAATCCATAATCCGAATTCTGGTCGTCCATCAATTACAAAAAGATTGGAATAAATTTAATTCATATCCCACAAGATTAGAATGAATTAAATTTAAATATAATATGATTGATTTGAATTAAATTCAAATCCCACATGATTAAATTAAAATCCTACATGATTGGAATGAATTAAATTCAAAACATGATTAATTTAAATCCTACATGATTGGAATGAATTAAATTCAAATTTCACAAATATCGGATTTAAATTAATTACTAAATCTTTTCATAACTGATTAAATCTATCCGATAGCAGCGGACCCGCATTCAACTACTCATGCGGCCGCTCATGCCGCAGCACATGCGGTCACGCATGCGGCCAGCCCATATGGCCGCGCATATCCGAGCGCATGAGCACATCAAATACGCACAAGCGCCATGCGACGATGCTGACGTGCTAAGTGCAAAGTGAGCCAATAAAGTGCCACTTTACACCCTTGAGCCCGAGTCCGAGTTCAAGTCCGAGTCGCTAAGCCCCTTTGGAGCTTAGCTCCTATGGAAATAATTCCAAGAACATGATAAAAAGCATAAATGCTTTCATGAGGAGTTAATCATTTTTTCTCCTAGAAAAATACCCCCGCATGGCACCCATGTGCCCCACCACACCCCATGTGCACACCTAAACTCATACAAAGTATTATATTAAGATACCCACTTGGTGGTGTAGCAAATGTAGGACTATTTTTCTTAGTCCAAAGGCAAAAACACCAATAATCTCCCACATATCTCAATATATGGGTTGAGCGTTCCCCACAATGACTGTCCATCATGTATTAGGATAGATGTCAATTCGACTTGAATATTCTCGCATGGGTCAAATAACAGTATGATACAAGAATGGACTAAGCCTTGAATTCTGCACCACAGTTGCAATTCTTCCCACCCACACAATGACATCAGCTGTGCTTCCGGGTGCATATTGAAGGCCATGTGCACGCTTGATTTCGGTGTATATATTTTAGTTTTTTACAAGTTTTCCCTCAATAGACGGCATGTATCTCTTTCCATTCACTATAGGTGAGTTCTTTTAAAGAGCCATTGGCATGAAGCATTGCGCTTCCTTGCGGTGCTACACTGCTATGACATGGCCTTCTGCCAAGGTTCTCTCCCTCATGTGGTGTCATCCACTGTAGCACGAGATTCACTCCCTCTTTGTAGTGCCAAACTACCTAGCATGAAGCATTGCGCTTTCTTTGCGATGTTACGTCGCTGTGACATGGCTCGCGAAGCCGAGGTTCACTCCCTCGTGTGGTGTCACACCACTGTAACATGAGGTTCACTCCCTCTTTGTAGTGTTGTTTACCACTCTTCATTCTACAATATTAGGCTACATGCTATGACATGACTTAATGCCGAGGATTTACATCTTTTACCTCTTGGTGGTGTTACGTCATTGTAGCATGGGATCTCAGTACCTTGTAGTGCTGATACTACGTGCTTCCTACAAAGCACACCGGACATTCACTCTGCCCGAGAACTCATTAAGGCGTCAAGGTCATCCTTCCACAGGAAATTATTCTTCACAAAGAACAAGGAATAGACAACAGTGGTTCTGGGTCCGTAACCCCATAATGTCTCCCAGTCAATGATCCTCCCTTGAAGCAATATCTAGATGCCTAGTAGATTTCTCTTTGAACTAAAAGCATAATACTAAAATGGTAGGATTGCAAAGACACAATATCATAGGTCCTCCAAGCCCATATATGTTGTGTCCTTGACTATATACGGTGTTACGCCGCTGTGACATGACCGAAAGCCGAGGTTCACTCCCTCTTTTGGTGTCACGCCACTGTAACATGGAGTACTACCCTTATTTATAGTTCTTGGGATCAACTGGCGCCGGAGGCCTTACATGAATGGATCTGCCAGACCCTCCTATCTTCGATCATCAAACACTGTAATAATCCACGCTAGCTGCGCCCATTCAGTGTCTTGTACTGGCCCTTGAAGCCTATCATGAACGGATCTGCCAGATTTGCCTGACTCTGATCATTAAATCACTGTAATAATCCACACAATCTGCGCTTATTCAGTGTCCTATGTCACTCCCCGATCTCCCATAGGTAATCTGCCATTCGCGCTAGACGCGAATCACCACCCCAGCGCTCCCGCGGGATGATCTTTTCCATATGGATGTGATCCCGCACGAGCACAAGCTGCGCCCGTGATAGGCCATGAATCCGAATAGGCGATAAAATGACTATGACACAAAGTCGCACAGATGGTCCGAATGCAGCGGAATAAGAAACAAACTGGCGATTGATAACAAGTTCACAGAGTCGTCAATAGCGAAAGTATTGAATAACATAAGTATAGAAGTAAAATAAGCTATTTATTGATATTGAGCAAGTATTACAAGCGGTACTAGGCCGAGATTACAAGTCGCTCAATCCCTCTCTCTCAGAATAATAAAAGCGTACCAAGTGGCTATAATTTATGGAATGATACATAGGCGATGTTCCAATATTATGTCTTGTATATGCGCTTCATCTCTAGACTCAACGCTCCAAGGCTCTAGAGCGAACTCCACGCCTTAGCACACACGAAGGGGGTTTACGCACCGAAGGAGGTTCTCCCGCACCCTGCAAGCAATCTGGTAGGGTATCAGTACATGAATGCACTGGTGGGGTGGGTTCTCGCCCGCTCAACAAATCAAAATACGTTATAAAGGTTCCATGCACCATCTATAAGTTATCTTTCTAGTCTTGCCTTAGGATCCGTTTTATAGCAAAATCTAAAGCCTAACTCGTGTGCTGGTGCGCCGTGCGATATATGAGTAACGCGGCGATACTTACCAACTTACCATTTGTCCTTCCCTGACCAAGGTAAACCAAGTTAAACCAAGCACGGGTATATATATAATGAAATCCACGGGCAATTCCATAATCAAACATAAGTGTTTCGAGCGAGATTCTGTTTCAGATGCACGAGTTAAACGGATACTCGGGTGTGGTTCAATGGATTGCTCAGGTTGTTCAAATTATGCCTAGATGTCTTATACTCATAATCGTTCAGGTGTTTCAGATTACTGGATGCGATGCAATGACTCGTACGCAGATTGCCGCTAAGCGAGGATGACTTATCTATATGAACAAGAGGTCACTGGCTTAGACTTAAAGGACCGATTTATAGTCTCGTGACGGAATGGGGTGCAACGCTTGATCCAAGACGAACAATTCAAGGCAAACAGGTAATACAGAAGAGCCATTGAACGCTATTCCGCCGATACATGCGACTATTATGGGTAGACGGCTAGTCCAAGGTAGTATGCCCTACCAAGGCCCGAATATTGTGTATTGTCCTACGCAAAAATGGGGTCACATACCAGAACCAAAATTGGCATGCAATACACCAGACATTCCTCCTAGGCTGGTACGATCTCGGTGCCCCGGTAATCGTCCAAGGAATCAGATATCTCGTGCATGAGTTATCCGTGACCATCCAAGTCTCTAGTCTTGGGTCTCTTGTCAGGTACATATTCGTTTCAGATTCAAGTTCAAGTTCAGGATTGTTCATAAATATATCGACTCCCTGACCCGTTCGATTTAGTGCAGGCCGAGTGTTGTTTAACTTGTTATGATGCAGTCCCTAGTTCAGAACTGCCTCGGCTAACAAACAGTCCCGAATACTTTCAGGTTCATTCTTGTGCGGAACGACTATTTGATAGTCTTTCGGGGAACTTAGATGAATGCAAGGCAAGGATAGTGTTACACGGTCGTGGCATGAATTTACGGAACGAGCATAACAGATATATAAAACTGACAAGTATTGCAACACTATGAATATAACTTAAGAAAATATTCGGAATAGTCTTACTTGAAAACATAAGCGAGTACGCTAGTATGCATCTAAGGACTAGTGCGAGGAGTAAAACCATACAGGGACATATCGGGCAATATAATCCATAAGGCAAGCAGTGTAAACAAGTAAAGCAGTACACTACGAAGAGTATATAATGATCTACTCGAGGCATAGCGGGATCTACTTTATGAAGCTAAGGTAGCATGCGAGGGTCCGATTATAAGCCAAGTTTCATTTCCATGTTATAACACAACCAATACAAGATGAGATTATTCCCTTAACTAGGTGCGTTGTATTCTTTATTAGCATGCAAGGGGTGATTCACCTAGCGACTAGCATGTATCGTCCATATTTTAAATGTGCTGGCTAAGAAAAGACAAGTTCCTCATAGCCACCCACCTTAGCGATAATTTGCCTCCATCAATCGATACTCCGAGCGAGCCTTTGAAAGTCTAGGTCTGAACTCCTGAAGGGCCAAGTCTGGAATTATTTGCCTTAAACGCTTCTCCTTGAGCAAAGCGGGTCGGGTCGTTATACTTGCGCCGTTTGAATCAGTTGTCCGCCTAAACAGAATGGGTCATTACATTATACACCACTCAGAAAAAGTCTCGTCCTCGAGACTTCCTGAGAGTAAACCGTTACATCGTATACTATCGAATCTATCTCAAGCATAACAATCGATACCACTAGGTCCGTTCGAACATAATTTTCTACTCGTTCCTTATACCGTGTCGCGTGTATGCAGGGTCTGTCTCATTGAATGACTCCATCATTTAATCCAAGCTTTGACTCGGTCTCTACTGTACCTTAGCGCGGAACATATCGCTTAACGCGGGGTATGGTGCAATCCATCTTGAATAACGATCTAAGGCTAAGAAAAAATTATCCAAATTGTTATACTCGTCAATGCGAATCTAACATATTCACTTGTACTAGCATTCGAGATCAGCATATCGCGAGTCTGGATCGTGCACATATTCAAAGAGTCCCTCAAACATATGCATGTCAACCAACTTAGCGATAGCGAAGTCTTTGAACTCGAGTTCAACATATCATTGAGTCTTGGATTTTTCACACATTCAAGGCGTCCCTCAATCATATGCATTCAACCAAACTTAGCGATAGTGAAGACGGACAAGCTACTTGCAAAAATCTCAAGGTTCTCGTCTTACAAATCACAAAGTTACTTCCAACAGGGTCAACCAAAATCCAAGTCATTTTCAAATCCCACTCAAATCAAGCATAACACTACCGTCAAGCACGATCTATCTGATTTAATATACTAGCGTCCATGTTCTATCGTCCATTCTATTTGTGTCAAACATAGGACACACTTACCGTTCCAAGTCTAACTCTAAGTCTTGTTTCCCCAGTTCTATGGCTTGCTCAAACAATAATCTAAAGTCAGTTACACAAGTTCTTTTACTCGGCACAGAGTTATCTGCCTAATTACTAGGTCAGCTCACAAGGTCATAGGTACAAGTTCAAGCACATGATTCATCGTACAAATTCGTCGCACGATGCTCGCCCCAATTTCTAAGGTCAAACCATTATTCATTTGCACGGGATATTCTATCCAAGCTTGTTTCACTCAGAATTCTAAACATCGAGCACAGATCATCCTACTCGCAATAACACATTCGTCTGTACATGGTCCGAGTTCGTTCAGTCAAATCCATGATATATCCAAGATGCATGACAAGCCTAGCAATTTATTTTGTCTATCTCCTCAAGCATGTTTGATCGAACCCATATATCCATTCTAATTCTAGACCACCAAGCCATGATTCAATTCTAAATCTTTGATCTCAATCATAACTCTAAGTCGTCCAATCAGATTCATATATTCGTTCACGAAACTATCAAGCGTAACTTACTCCAGGTTCTAGACTAACTCATCCATGAAATACTTTCGATTCACTTGTATTACCAAACTCGTCTTATCGTGTCGAACCACAAGTCAAGACGATCATTCAATTATTACGCTCCGGTCTCCCATAAATTCGATCATCCTAGTTGGACGTGAGATCACCAAGCCAACGCTCCCGCTGGATAATCGTCCTAATCCTGACGTAACGCATGTACGAGCATAGAGTTACCCTCGCACAAGATAAGAACGTCGAACGTTATGGTCTTCAAAATGATCGAGACACCTCATTATTTCACTTTGCTCCAACCAAGTTATATATGTTTATCCACCAAGTCATGTTCGTTCATGCCGTGATCATAATTCGTCTAGCCAATCGTCCAACTTCAATGTTAACGTTTGATAAATCTATAGTCTACTTCTGGCATTTCTCAAATAACTAAGTTCAAATATTCAAGCAAAGTCTATCCACTTTTGACACGTTCCATTCATCGAGTTCGTTTGAATAATCATCGAGCATGTTTTTGTGAGTTCGATTATCCCCGTCGGATATGAAAATACCACGCCGGTGCTCCTGCGGAATAATCATTCTCGGCCAGGCCTGATTGTTGAAGGTTTTCTTTTGAACTAGATTCAAGATCGTTCTTCCAAACTCCAGATCAAATCCGTTATCGCTTACCTCTTTCATCGAACCACAATATTCATTCTCGGTCTAACATCTATTTGAGTGATATCCTACTCAAGTTTTAATCCATTTGATTCAATTTGAAATCGCTCGCACGATCCATCAAGTTTCCACCAAGTTTTCTTGACCAAGGTATCAATTTTATTACCTCGAGTCCCTATTCGATATAAGCCTAATCACTTGTTCAAGACATTCTCAAATTATTCTATACCAACTATCGCACGAGACCTATGAATTTATTTGAATATTTCTAAAATGATCCATACACCACTCAGGAATCGAGTCACCCAATTAAATACTCAATCTATATTCGCATCACTCGCTAGTATATTCACCAAGTTGTTTCTTAGAATTTATGTGTGATACCTAAGCATCGCCTGATTAATCTTAGTCTCTTATATATCCTTGTTGAAAGTCATCCAAGTAAACCATATTTGATTTGTATCTTCCAGATACGAAATATCGTCTGAGCTATTTCTCAAAATTCAAGCACGATCCTCTATATTCTCCTTAGCGATAATGTGATAACGTTTCTATCGGTTGACATTCTAAGTCTGACTTATCCTTTCTGAATGATATCCCAATCTCGCTTGCAAACTAGCTGGCACCAAAAAGGGTCTTGGCGTGCGATACTCAACACAACTTAGCCGAAAGACTATGTGCATAGCTAACCGTCCAAATGATATTCCATTCGCACACTAACCAGCTGGATAATCATGTATAGGTACTTAGGTTTGCACATAACTTGCAAATTCTAGAACGAGTCTATTCTCATAAGGTCTAACACAGGTCGAAAAAGGGTCTTCGCATAACTATCCAGTTCAAGCAATCATATCATTCACATGCACTTTTGAAATTATTTAGACTCATTGTATGGAATATCCCAACGGGTCAACGAGAGAGAGAGAGTGTATTCACTTAACCCACGAACGAGCCTTCAAAACTGAGAAAATTGATACGAAGTCCAAAGACGTAAAGCCAATACTCTGATACCAATATGTCATGGTCCGATCTCCCGCAGGTAATCGCCCGTCCCCGCTAGGTGCGAATCACCGTGCCAGCACTCCCGCGGGATAATCTTTCCCATGTGGACGTGATGTCGCACGAGCACAAACTAAGCCCATGCCAGGCCACGAATCTGAACAGGCGGTAAAAAGACTAAGCCACATAGTCGCATAGATGGTCCGAATGCAGCGAAATAAGAAATGAACAAGAAATTGGTAACAAGTTCACAGAGTCGTCAATAGCGGAAGCATTGAATAACACAAATATAGAAGTAAAATAAGCTCTTTATTGATATTGAACAAGTATTACAAGCGGCACTAGGCCGAGATTACAAGTTGCTCAAGCCCTCTCTCTCGGAATTGCCAAGTGGCTACAATTTATGGAATGATACATAGGCGATATTCCAATATTATGTCTTTTATATGGGCTTTATCTCCGGACGCAATGCTCCAAGACTCTAGAGCGAACTCCATGCCTTAGCATGCACGAAAGGGATTTCCGCACCGAACGAGGTTCTCCCGTACTCTGCAAGCAATCTGGTGGGTTATCAGTACATCAATGCACTAGTGGGGAGGCTTCTCGCCCGCTCAACAAATCCAAACACGTTATAAAGGTTCCATGCACCATCTATAAGTTATCTTTCTAGTCTTATCTTAGGATCAATTTTATGGTATAATGTAAAGCCTAACTCGTGTGGCGGTGCACCGTGCGATATATGAATAACACGACGATACTTACCAACTTACCATCCATCCTTCCCTGTCCAAGATAAACCAAGTTAAACCAAGCACGGGTATATATATAATAAAATCCAGAGGCAATTGCATAAGTAAATATAAGTGTTTAGAGCGAGGTTCTGTTTCAGGTGCACGAGTTATACGGATACTCGAGTTTGTTATAATGGATTGCTCAGGTTGTTCAAATTATTTCGATGTCTTATACTCATAATCGTTCAGGTATTTCAGATTACTGGATGCGATGCAATGACTCGCACGCGGATTGCCGCTAAGTGAGGATGACTTATCTATATGAACAGGAGGTCACTGGCTTAGCCATAAAGGACCGATTTATAGTCTCATGACGGAATATGGTGCAACGCTTTATACAAGACAAGCAATTCAAGGCGAACAGGTGATACAGAAGAGACATTGCACCCCATCCCGCCGATATATGCGACTATCATGGGTAGACGGCTAGTACAAGGTAGTATGCCCTACCAAGGCCCGAATACCATGTATTGCCCTGACCAAAAATGGGGTCGCATACCAGAACCCAAATTGGCATACAATACTCCAGATATTCCTCATAGTCTGGTACGATCCCGGTGCCCCGGTGATCGTCCGAGGAATCAGATACCTCGTGCACGAGTTGTCCGTGACTATGCAAGTCTCTAGTCTTGGGTCTCCTGTCAGGTACATATTCGGGTCAGATTCAAGTTCAAGTTCAGGATTGTTCATAAATATATCGACTCCCCGAGCCATTTGATTCAGTGCAGGATGAGTGTTGTTTAACTTGTCATGATGCAGTCCCTAGTTCGTAACTACCTTGGCGACCTAATGGTCCTGAATACTTTCAGGTTCATTCTTGTACGAAACAACTATTTTATAGTCTTCTGGGGAACTTAGATGAATGCAAGGCAAGGATAGTTTTACACGGCCGTGGCATGAATTTACGGGACGAGCATAGCGGATATATAAAACAGACAAGCATTGCAACACTATGAATATAACTTAAGAAAATATTCGGCATAATCTTACTTGAAAACATAAGCGAGTACGCTAGCACGAGTCTAAGGACTAGTGTGAGAAGTAAAACCGTACAAGGACATATCGGACGACATAATCCATAAGGCAATTAGTGTAAACAAGTGAAGAAGTGCACTACGAAGAGTACATAATGGTCTACTCAAGGCATAGTGGGGTCTACTTTACGAAGCTAAGTAGCATGCGAGAATCCGATTATGAGCCAAGTTTTATTTCTATGTTCTAACACAAGTAATACAAGATATGATTATTCCCTTAGCTAGGTGCTTTATATTCTTTATTAGCATGCAAGGGGTAATTCACCTAGCGACTAGCATGTATCGTCCATATTTTAAGTGTGCTGGCTAAGCAAAGACAAGTTCATCGTAGCCACCCACCTTAGCGATGATTCGTGTAAACCCCCTCATTTATTTTTATAGATAGACTGGTTTTGGGTTAAAATTTTTTGGTTTAGCATCAGGTATTTGAGGTTTAGAATTAAGGTTGCAGATGTCTGATTCTTTAATCAAACCCTTGGTGCACCCTACCGTTGTTGCAATATTCGGAGCCCAACAATAGCCCATAATTTCTAACAAATTATTGCATTCTAGACTTGACAAGCCAACTTAGGCGCTGGACTTTTCCGTCACTCAAAAACATAAACCCTTGTGCTCTAATTTAATTGCACAACTTCCCGTATCCAAAATCTATTATTTAATCCGGTATCGCGTACCTTTTCGTTGCCATCCATTTGGAGACACAAACTCAACCCGTTTAGCCGGACCAATTAAAGGGTCCAAGACTGACACCAAGCCTACACCTTTCATGACCTTTGTGTCACTCCAAATTAAGACCCCATGTGCCCCCATTTAATTTAAGAGCATATGACATTTATTTTAATTAAATTGGGGATACCTAATTTGACTAATCCTAACTTAACCCCAACTTAACCCAATACCCCATTCATTAAGCCCATGCAAAACACACAACACCCTCTCACCCCATAAAATACCAAACACCACTTTCCACACCATTTTTTTTCATTATTTTATGTGTTTGTGCAAATATCCAAAATTAAGGGGCTTATTTGCAATTGTTGTATTAGGTGTCATCCCCTCATTGGCCCAAGCCAATGAAGAAGGCTCACCCTCACCCTTGACCGGTCCAACCTCACTCCCATCTCCCCTTTGTGTGAACAACATTTTCTTCATGATAAATCCAAGCCATTCATTCAAATTAGAACTCATCCTCACCACACACTCCCTCACACAACCTCCTATAAAATATCTCATCACTCCCCATCTCCCCATGCCGGCCCTAATCCCAATACCTTGGAAAACCCAACCCCCTCTCTCTCTCCTCCCTCTTCCCTACACATCAGGTGAATATTTTCTTCTTTCCATTCTCTTCTTCTTCTTCTTCTTCTTCTTTTTCTTCTTCTTCTTCCTTCTTCTTCTTCTTCTTCACCCCTTCAACCAACCCAACCGGCTCCCCTACTCCGGCCACACCCGCATCTCTACCACCACCCGTAGTCTCCTCCACGTCGCTGCAACTCTGGCGGACCGCTGTATCTCGTCGACCGCCGAGCTTCCCCGACCGGCTACCACCTAGTTCGTCCACAGCGCCATCACCTCCGCCTTGCTGTAGCTGCCTCCTCCACCCGCTGCTGCATCCACTGCAGCCGGCGAGTCACCTCCCCCATCTCGACTACTACCCGGCCTTCATCGCGTCTCCATCACTCCACTGCACCTGAACCCCCATCGGCCATCACCTTCTTCTCCGACAGTTCCTCCGGCCAACCTCCACTCGACAGCAGCAACAACACCATCACCATCATCCCCTTCATCATCATCATCATCACCATTAACACCACCACTCGCTGCCGCACCACCTCTTCACTACCCGCTGCCGCCTCCAACCCGGCCACCACCACAGCCTACTCCGGCCAGAGACGACCACCGGTCCTCGCCTCCAAGGTGAATACTCCTCCCTCTCTAGTTATGTAGTGTAGTTTTATATTGATTTTTGGGAGATATATTAGTTATTGTTATGGTTATACATTGAGTTTAGGGGGTGAAGGAAATAGATTTAGTTAAGGGTTACATATATGTATTGAGATTCAGTGTTATATATGCTATGCGAGATTTTAGGGTTTATTACATGCATTTGATGGTATGTGTATGCATTGGTATTTTGGTTCGATGTTATGAAATATCTGCTTTTGATGGTTGAAATGATATATATAATGAGTTTAGGGTTTAAAATGTCATAAGAGATTTAGGGTGTTGTTCAATGTAAAATATGCATATTGGTTCTTGTTGAGGAACAGATTTAAAATTGTTGTGTAATGATGTGTAATATCAAACCATTAGTCAGTGATTGAGGACTAAATAATAATAATGAATTTAATTGAGGAGAAGTTTTATTATGAAATGATAGTGATTGTATATATTTGAGGGTTTAATAAATAATTGATAATTTATTTGAGGATGAAATATGTCAACGTGCATGGTAATGACTGTGAAGACCAGGGTAAAAATCTGAGGAATGAATGTACTTGAACTACTGAACCTCATGATGAATATAGTAGGATTGAGGATTTGTTTGATGATATTGTACAGGTGAGTAATCGAATTTGACGTAACGAACCCTTAGTCAACTTTGGTCAACCCTCTAGCTTCGTGTCTAGGTGAGTCGTAACAGAGATTGAACTTATGCTAGACGTGTGTCACATCTTATTTTAGCCGCGTGATAGTCTATTGATTGAGCTTGTATCTCGTCTCTAGGTACTACGGGACCTACGGACTTGGACATTGTACCGGAGCCCCATCTTCAGCAGCCAGATCCAGGCAAGTATACCTTGCCTTGTTGTACTGTTTAAATTCAAATATTACTTAGTTGCATGTTTTATTGTTTTAACATTATATAACTGTGCGCGTCCGAGAAAGACTCGGTTGCAGTCAACGAAGGCGTTGACATTAGGACTTGTGTTGACCTAGTATCTAGTGGACCCACCTAAGTTATGGAGTTATCAATATGACTCCCCAGGCCTTGACACGTATCTTTGTACGTCACAGAGTGAGTTCATGTAGGGACGCATGCTTTATGCTTGACTGGCCATCGGTATGAGCAGCACGTGTGACGGTATTTAGCTTAGTTGTATGTTTCTCTAGTGACTTGCATTATAGTACGAGATTTCCACGTCGCATTCGCGACTTGTACATTGGCATTGGGCGGGGAGGACGACTAGTAGGCGTATGGGACACCCACTTCCTCTATTCAGATTCCACGTTCGACGAAACGATATGGACGTTATACTATTCAGATTTTACGTTCTACGGAGCGATATGGACGTTATACTATTCAGATTCCACGCTCTTCGGAGCTGGACATTATTATATTTTAGAGCGCCCTCGTTATGGGGGCATATGTGGCATATACTAGCCAGTCACGACGATTGGTGAATTACGTCAGCATATGTCTAACCTACACTTCCCATACGCACTAAGTTGTTCTCAAATTTCATTTCACTTAGTTGGTTAGTTCACCCTTGAGTTTTCACAGTATTTACTTTATGACATGTATTTTTTTTTGTATCTTGTTACGTCCCTCTAAGGACCTGGTTCCCTTCCAGGTTATTTGTGCAGTTTGCAGGATATTTGATCTAGTAGAGTGTGGACATCATTGCAGGTATCTTTACATTTTCAGCTATTACAGTCATGTACTAATTTCCATTTTCATTCTGCTTTTATAGCCTAGTGTTTATAGACCTATGTTATTCTTTTGGTCTATTCGAACAGATGTATTATTGGGCTGCAGACTGGTTATGCGTATCGTTCTTTCTTGAGATTATTTACCATGGATTGATATTTAGTTTACTTGTTTCATGTTAGAATTTAGATTATTAACTAGATCACTTGACCATGGACAACGTAAGTGCACTTCGTCGGGTCCATTAAATTGGAAATCCCTACGGAGTCGTACCAGCTGGCCATTGCCACATGTCTGGTCCCGTAGATTTTGGGATTGGGGCGTGACATGGTTTTAGTGGTGGCCCATGCAGCTCAGAGCATATCGTTTCGGTTACATTACTGTACCAAACGAGCCTGCAACTTAGGATTATGTTGAATAAGATCTCAATCCATAACTGATTTTAAAACTCCTTTTGTATTCGATTGTCGCCCTTGGACTTCATTACAGTATTCATTCATTTACCGCCGACCTCATTATTATTGTTTCTCATCTTCCTTATTTCGGGAAGATGAATGCTCGCGCACGGTAATTTCCTCCAGGAGCAGATCCTCGTCAAGACGAAGAAGGCATAATTGATAGGATGGTTGAGTAGATGGTTAACCATGGTAGAGAAGATCGATAAGATCTTTCTTGTTACTAGAGTTAGTATAGACTGTTGGCGTAAGAATTAGACGTAGAAGTAGAGACTTAAAACTAGACCCTACCCTTACTTAAGGTAGCCGTGATTGGTAAGTATTCGAAGCTAGAAATGTTGTTTGATTCCAAGACTCTAGAATAATCGGGAAAAGACATAGCTATATACTAGGGTTAGTTGTAGCCTCATGATAATGATACAAGAAAATAGTTGTAGTCTTATGATAGTGATACAAGGAACGATCTTATGAACTTGGTAAGACAAAATTTTAGACTCACATCTAGGAGGAGATTATCGGATACTAATAAAAATAGGGTATGAAATAACACTTAGGGTAGCAAACCATAAAGGTTAACCCCTAGTTACCTGGTGACTTATAGTATCCGACCTAGAAATTTTCCCACCCTCTAGATAATGATCAGGACTAAGCTAAAACAGATAGGTAGATAGCTAGACATGGATTTTTAGACCCAATATTTGGATGATGAGATAACTCGAGTACTACGATGTAGCTTTCAAATTAGATTAGATGTACTAGGCTTATTTCGGTTTTTAGTATCTATTAGGCTCGTATTTTCCCCATTGATAATTCGATTAGTTAAGCTAGTATCTGGAATAGGGCAATTAGATCGAAGGATGAGAGTATCGACAGATGTTATAGCCTTGAGTTGGATATCGTAAACTATCTATAATGGATGGCCAGTTATAAACAAGATGGTACCCATATAGTTTGAGTGAAGGCTACGCATGGAGTAAACTAGGAGAAACCTAAGGTTTGAGGTAAAAAGGTAGAGTGGCAACAAGATGAGATTCGCGACAAGTACCTGACCTTGAGTTTCTTTTAAAATTTAGAGAAGTACCTGAACCGGGGACAAAGACGTTGGCTCAAGATGATGACAGACTTTGAGATTGAGCTACAACAACACTTGTTGAGAGATCTAGAACGGTTGAGTATAGAGGTCATTATGCCCGGAGTAGACGGCCAGTTGTCAAGTTAGCAGGTGCAATCGACATTGGTTGAGAGGATCAAGGCTGCCTTGCCAACAGATGCCAGATTCCAGAGACTTCGACAGAGGATAGAGGCCAGGATACAGACAGGATTATGCATAAACGAGGACGAACGTCGAGATGTGGAGATCGTCTCTATGTTCCGAACGGAGAACATCGTCAGGAGCTGATATCGGAGATGCACAGTTCAACATACTTTATTCATCCAGGAGGCACAAAGATGTACAGAGACTTGAGACAGTACTATTGGTGGCATGGAATGAAGAGGGAGATAGCCCACTTTATGGCGAAGTGTCTGGTATATCAGCAGGTCAAGGCTTAGCATGAGAGGTCTGCAGGTTTACTTAAATCCACTCACGATACCTGAGTGAACATGGGAGCACATCACTATGGACTTCATTACGGGCTTTCCAAGGAGTCCCAGTAGTCGCAATGCGGTGTGGGTGATCGTGGATCGACCTACCAAGTCCGTTCACTCTTTACCTTTCAGAGTTAGACAGTCTACAGAGGTCTTAATTCAAGGAGCAAAATACAGGTTTAGATCACACACTGACTCATTGGTCAATTGGTAGAGGATTACCACTAGACTCTTAGATTATATATTGACACGTGAGTATGGAGTGTAAATGGAAGATAGAAGTCTGATAGGAAATGGTAGCTGAATATTGTGGATTATACAGAAACTACTTAGGGATAGAGATTTAGACTTTTGACTAATAGGACATGAGCTTGCTGAACCTAATCCTTAGTAGTAGGTGGTGTTATGGGAACCTATATCCAATTTGCCCTAGCCAATAAATTTTAGGAATCATATCCTTGCTATTGTATTTGTTATATTTTTAATCTAGGGTATCAGAATGATTGAATAGATATTTATTACATAATTTCTATATATTCTTAGTACTAGGTATTGAGTAGAGACTTATGTTGTATTTTATTACATATACTTCTCCTAGGAATTGCTTGAGTTGAGCTTCTAGAGTAGGTATGACTAACTAGCTAGATTAGACTTGTTGCTGCTAAAAGTAATTGTAAGAAGTTAAGTTACATGATTCCATTGTGGATACTATAGGATGATAACGTTATACCTAGGAAGGAATGTTGAGATATTAACCATCCTAGTTGTAGAAGAAGGTTAGGACAGTGTTCGAGGTATGGATCGAATAAACATCAGGCTCAGGAGTATTCCCAGTATGTCAATAGAGCCCAACAGATAGTGCAAAGGCCAACTCCACCGGTCCTAGGTATGTCCGTAGCATTGCTTGATGAGTTATAGCTTATTATGTGTTTATTTTAATTTCGAGGACGAACATTTTTCTAAGTTGGGAAGGATGTAAACTCCCTCATTTATTTTTATAGATAGACTGGTTTTGGGTTAAATTTTTTTGGTTTAGCATCATGTATTTGAGGTTTAGAATTAAGGTTGCAGATGTCTGATTCTTTAATCAAACCCTTGGTGCACCCTACCGTTGTTGCAATATTCGAAGCCCAACAATATCCTATAATTTCTATCAAATTATTGCATTCTAGACTTGACAAGCCAACTTAGGCGCTGGACTTTTTTGTCACTCAAAAACACAAACCCTTGTGCTCTAATTTAATTGCATAACTTTCCGTATCCAAAATCCATTATTTAATCCGGTATCGTATACCTTTGTCGTTGCCATCCATTTTGAGACACAAACTCAACCGGTTTAGCCGGACCAATTAAAGGGTCAAAGACTGACACCAAGCCTACACCTTTTATGACCTTTGTGTCACTCCAAATTAAGATCCCATGTGCCCCCATTTAATTTAAGAGCACATGACATTTATTTTAATTAAATTGGGGATACCTACTTTGACTAATCCCAACTTAACCCCAACTAAACCCAATACCCCATTCATTAAGCCCATGCAAAACACACAATACCCCCTCACCCCACAAAACACCAAACACCACTTTTTACACCATTTTTCCATTATTTTATGTGTTTGTACAAATATCCAAAATTAAGGGGCTTATTTGCAATTATTGTATTAGGTGTCATCCCCTCATTGGCCCAAGCCAATGAAGAAGGCTCACCCTCACCCTTGACCGGTCCAACCTCACTCCCATCTCTCCTT
Source organism: Iris macrosiphon (assembly GCA_036927795.1). Classification (NCBI taxonomy): domain Eukaryota; kingdom Viridiplantae; phylum Streptophyta; class Magnoliopsida; order Asparagales; family Iridaceae; genus Iris; species Iris macrosiphon. The sequence continues at coordinate 58,136,422 of JAYESA010000010.1, forward strand.
TGTGTGAGCAACATTTTCTTCATGATAAATCCAAGCCATTCATTCAAATTAGAACTCATCCTCACCACACACTCCCTCACACAACCTCCTATAAAACATCTTATCACTCCCTATCTCCCCATGCTGGCCCTAATCCCAACACCTTGGAAAATCCAACCCCCTATCTCACTCCTCCCTCTTCCCTACACATCAGCTGAATATTTTCTTCTTTCCATTCTCTTCTTCTTCTTCTTCTTCTTCTTCTTCTTCTTCAACCAACCCAGCCGGCTCCCCTACTCCGGCCACACCCGCGTCTCCACCACCACCCGCAGTCTCCTCCACGCTGCTGCAACTCCAGCGGACCGCTGCATCTCGTCGACCGCCGAGCTTCCCCGACCGGCTACCACCGAGCTCGTCCATAGCGCCATCACCTTCGCCTTGCTGTAGCCGCCTTCTCCACCCGCTGCTGTATCTACTGCAGCCGGCGAGTCACCTCCCCCATCTCGACTACTACCTCGGCCTTCACCGCGTCTCCATCACTCCACTGCACCTGAACCCCCTTCGGCCATCACCTTCTTCTCCGAATGCTCCGCCGGCCAACCCCCACTCGATAGCAGCGACAACACCATCACCATCATCCCCTTCATTATCATCATCATCATCATCATCATCATCACCATTAACACCACCACTCGCTGCCGCACCACCTCTTCACTACCCGCTGCCGCCTCCAACCCGGCCACCACCACAGCCTACTCCGGCTAGAGACGACCACCGGTCCTCGGCGCCAAGGTGAATACTCCTCCCCCTCTAGTTATATAGTGTAGTTTCATATTGATTTTTGGGAGATATATTAGTTATTGTTATGGTTATACATTGAGTTTAGGGGGTGAAGGAAATAGATTTAGTTAAGGGTTACATATATGTATTGAGATTTAGTGTTATATATGCTATGCGAGATTTTAGGGTTTATTACATGCATTTGATGGTATGTGTATGCATTGGTATTTTGGTTCGATGTTACAAAATATCTGCTTTTGATGGTTGAAATGATATATATAATGAGTTTAGGGTTTAAAATGTCATAAGAGATTTAGGGTGTTGTTCAATGTAAAATATGCATATTGGTTCTTGTTGAGGAACAGATTTAAAATTGTTGTGTAATGATGTGTAATATTAAACCATTAGTCAGTGATTGAGGACTAAATAATAATAATGAATTTAATTGAGGAGAATTTTTATTATGAAATGATAGTGATTGTATATATTTGAGGGTTTAATAAATAATTGATAATTTATTTGAGGATGAAATATGTCAACGTGCATGGTAATGACTATGAAGACCAGGGTAAAAATCTGAGGAATGAATGTACTTGAACTACTGAACCTTGTGATGAATATAGTAGGATTGAGGATTTGTTTGATGATATTGTACAAGTGAGTAATCGAATTTGACGTAACGAACCCTTAGTCAACCTTGGTCAACCCTCTAGCTTCGTGTCTAGGTGAGTCATAACAGAGATTGAACTTATGCTAGACGTGTGTCATATCTTATTTTAGCTGCGTGATAGTCTATTGATTGAGCTTGTATCTCGTCTCTAGGTACTACGGGACCTGCGGACTTGGATATTGTACTGGAGCCCCATCTTCAGCAGCCGGATCCAGGCAAGTATACCTTGCCTTGTTGCACTGTTTAAATTCAGATATTATTTAGTTGTATATTTTATTATTTTCATATTATATAACTGTGCGCGTCCGAGAAAGACTCGGGTGCAGTCAACGAAGGCGTTGACATTAGGACTTGTGTTGACCTAGTGTCTAGTGGACCCACCTAAGTTGTGGAGTTATCAATATGACTCCCCAGGCCTTGACACGTATCTTTGCACGACACAGAGTGAGTTCATGTAGGGACGCGTGCTTCATGCTTGACTGACCATCGGTATGAGCAGCACGTGTGACGGTATTTAGCTTAGTTGTATGTTTCTCTAGTGACTTGCATTATAGTACGAGATGTCCACGTCGCATTCGCGACTTGTACATTGGCATTGGGCGAGGAGGACGACTAGTAGGCGTATGGGACACCCACTTCCTCTATTCAGATTCTACGTTCGACGGAACGATATGGATGTTATACTATTCAGATTCCACGTTCTACGGAGCGATATGGACGTTATACTATTCAGATTCCACGCTCTTCGGAGCTGGACGTTATTATATTATAGAGCGCCCTCGTTATGGGGGCATATGTGGCATATACTAGCCAGTCACGACGATTGGTAAATTTTGTCAGCATATGTCTAGCCTACACTTCCCATACGCACTAAGTTGTCCTTAAATTGTATTTCACTTAGTTGTTTAGTTCACCCTTGAGTTTTCACAGTATTTACTTTATGGCATGTATTTTTTTTGTATCTTGTTACGTCCCTCTGAGGACCTGGTTCCCTTCCAGGTTATTTGTGCAGTTTACAGGATATTTGATCTAGTGGATTGTGGACATCATTGCAGGTATCTTTACATTTTCAGCTATTACAGTCATGTACTACTTTCCATTTTTATTATGCTTTTATAGCCTAGTGTTTATAGACCTATGTTGTTCTTTTGGTCTATTCGAACGGATGTATTATTGGGCTGCAGACTGGTGATGCGTATCGTTCTTTCTTGAGATTATTTACCATGGATTGAGATTTAGTTTACTTGTTGTATGTTAGAATTTAGATTATTAACTAGATCACTTGACCATGGACAACGTAAGTGCGCTTCGTCGGGTCCATTAAATTGGAAAGCCCTACGGTGTCGTACCAGCTGGCCATTGCCACGTGTCTGGTCCCGTAGATTTTGGGATTGGGGCGTGATAATTCGCCTCGGTCGAGCGATACTCCAAGCGAGCCTTTGAAAGTCTAAGTCTGAACTCCTGAAGGGCCAAGTCTAGAATTATTTGCCTCAAACAAGTCTTCTCGCTGAGCAAAGCGGGTCGGATCATTGCACTTGCACCGTTTGAATCAGCTGTCCGCTTGAACAGAACTGGTCGTTACATCCTGTATTCTATCCACATAGTTCTCTTCAAACCGTTAAAGAGGTGAACATATGCCACTGCTGCAGCTTCTTGGTTTTCTTAGTATATCGGTATTATCCGAATTTGTATACTAACCATAGGAAGATCATCTAAGAGCTTTCTGAACTATTCTGCTTTACTTGTTGCAGCTTGATAGTGCAAAGAACTCTGGGAGTAACGATTGTTTCTTCGACTTCCATGATATAACAACACACCCTTGGAGAAATCATGTCCTCCTGTGGTTCTTTCACTCTTCTTTCCCAAGCACCAACTGGTATCACCGAAGCCTTCCATCACATCTGGATAACTGTTATAGCAGAGTATATACCACTGAGTTCTCCTAAGAATTCTGACGACTCCCTTCACAACTTTCAGTGTTCAATACATAGACTGCTTGTGAACTGACTCAGCATCCCTACAACAAAAGCTATGTCAGGCCTGGTGGTACATGTAGCTTGTGTAACACCCTATTCCGTTCAAGCGGACTGCCGGGCTCAAACGGCAAAAGTGCAAATGTCCCGACCCGCTTTGCCTCAAACGAGAAGCAAAGGATATCCAGACTTGCCCCTACAGGTTTCCATCTTTGGCTTTCAGAGGCTCACTTGACATACGCTCGACCGAGGTGAATCATCGCTAAGGTGGGTGGCTACGGTGAACTTGTCTTTGCTTAGCCAGCACACATAAAATATGGAATGATACATGCTAGTCGCTAGGTGAATCACCCCCTGCATGCTAATAAGAATACAACGCACCTAGCTAAGGGAATAATCCCAACTTGTATTGCTTATGCTAGAACATGGAAATAAAATATTACTTATATTCAGACCCTCGCATGCCAAGTCCCTTACGGTTTTATCTCTCGGCTTACCTTCGGGCCCGAGCAAACGTGTCTGCCTATGTTCCTTAGAAAATGCATGCTTGTCTGCTTACGAATGTCTAACGTTATTGTATTGTGCATGCATTCTGTTAGCCAGGAGACTATCAAATAGTTTTTCTGTGCAATTGAACTTGCAAGTATCCGGGACCGTTAGGTCGCCAAGGCAATCTCCGCCCCAGGGGAAATGCATCAAGGCAAAGTAAATATTGTACTGTTATCACATCAAATTTCCCTTGAACGAGAATCCTGTACAAGCTCGTTCATAGCGAAAATTCATGACTGTACTCGTGTTATTGACTGTATTGTGAAGGATGTGATATGGGAAAGACCTTGACCTGTATGTCGCGGACAACTCGGAAATGAGGTATAGTTCCACGGACGGTCACCGGGGCACTGGGGCCGATCCGATCCGGATGGAACTCCATTGTTCAGCCTACTGTACTGGACGAGATAGTGTGTAGCGCCCACTGTTCTTTCGCTGCATACCATCCTCTCCACGGCTGAACTCTACTATATAGTCTACTGTACTGAACGAGATGGCTTGTAGCGCCCACTGTACTTTCGTTGTAAACCATCCTCGTTTAAGACTAGTGTCCTTTATGGCTATGCCAGCAACTCATTGTTCATGTAGCTAAGTCATCCTCGCTTAGCGGCTATCCGCGTTCGAGTCATTGCATCACATCAGAGAACAACTGAACACCTGAACGATCTTAAAATAACAGTACTCGTGTTGCATATGCTATCGCCTGAATGTTTATACATGCCCGTGCTTAAATTAATAATGTTTGCCTTGGACAGGGAAAGACAAATGGTAAGTTGGTAAGTCTCGCCGTGTTTCCTCTCATGTCGCACGGCGCACTGCCACACGAACTAGGCTATTCAAATCTTGCAGGAAACTGATCCTAAGGCAACTAGAAAGACAACTTAATAGTTGGTGCACGGAACCTGTATTACGTGTTTGGATTTGTCGAGCGGGCGAGTAGCTTCCCCACCAGTGCATTCAATGTACTGATAATCCACCAGTTTGTATGCAGGGTGCGGGAGAACCTCGTTCGGTGCGAATGCCTCCTTCGTGCGTGCTAAGGCCAGGAGATCACTCTGAAGCCTTGGAGCGCTGCGTCCGGAACAAAAGCACGTATACAAGACATAATGTTGTGAACATCGCCTGAACATCGCCTGTACAATCATTCCACAGTAGTAGCCACTTGGCAGGCTTTACTGTTTCAGAGAGAGAGGCTTGAGCGACTTGTAATCTCGGCCATGCGCCGCCTGTAACACTTGTTTATATCAATAAAAGAGTTGCTTTACTTTAACTTGTGTTATTCAATGTTTCCGCTATATTGTCGACTCAGTGAACCTGTTACCGATCGCCTATGCGTTCATGACTCCGCTGCACTCGGACAATCTGTGCGACTCTGTGGCTTAGAACTCTTACCGCCAGCCAATGGACCACGGCCTTGCACGGGCGTGGCTCACACTCGTGCAGCATCACGCCCGGATGGGTCAAAGCGATCGTTCCGCGGGAGCACTGGCGCGGTGATTCTCGCCTAGCGGGAACGGCCGATTTGCCTGCGGGAGATCGGGGCGTGACAGCTTGAATCATTCACTTGATGATGCTCGAGTACACCAACTGTCTGACGCTTTTCCTTGGATTTGGCTTCATATTCATGTCACACCTGAGGAGTATCGTCCCTGATACCTAAAGCGTGTGATCAATATTTTATTCTGAGAGCTTGTGACTAAGCAAGCCCACCTGGCATCCGAATTATCTTATATCCTCAGGATGACATCCGCAATCCCATGTCCTGAGTTTGGACAAAAAAGACATCTTTGTTCTAGTGATACTTCTATGTCCACAACTAGGACTAGCAAGTCGTCCGCATAGATAAAAACGATGACTCCTCCATTATCAGCGAACTTCGTATACACATACTTGTCCGTCTTGCTGATCTTGCGACAACTTTGACTAGATAACTTGTCAAACTTCTGCAGACACATCCTGGGAATTGCTTCAGGCCGTATCGAGATATCACCAACTCACAGACTGTCTTCAAACCTGAATGACAATAATTCTAACTATTTTCTGTGAATCTCTCATGTCTGTCTTCATCCAAGACTTGTTGTCTTCCCATCATCTGATAAATAATCATCTTATGAATAGCAGCTATGACAATCATGATCCTGATCTATGACACCCTCATCGAGGTGCCAAAGAACTCAATCCCCTATTGTCTGAGAAATTGCCTAGGCAGATAGCCTTGTCTTGAACTCAACTGTTTTGTCTTTTTTCATCTTCATCGATTTGAAGATCTGATAAGTATCTGATTGGTTTAGCTTATTCAGGCAGATTGACCAAATCCCAAGTATGGTTGGAGGTTATTGAGTCATACTTGTTATTTATAGCCTCGCTCCAGAAAATAGTATCTCTGGTCTTCATCGTCTTATCATAGGTAAGCGGATCTGCTTCCATATGATAGGTGACGAATTTATCGCTGAAGTACTTCACTCTCCTCACTCGCTTAGACACCGGCTCTGCGAGTTCTGGTTCGATCGTTGTCGTTGGGATGACAACTTCTTCTTGGACTACATCTTCGTTGAAAGCTTCAACCTCCTATGCACCCACACTATTTTTCGGAATATCCGCGATAACAATATTCTTGTGACTTGTAAATTTATCTTCGAGGAGTTCTGTGTCGCAAGATTCAATGATATGATTTGATTCGATATCAAGAAATCTCTGAGCATTACCCTTCTCAGCATCTTCCTGAAAGATTGACTTCATAGTCATCGATTTCAGGTTCTGAATCTTTAATTTCGGAAGCTTCACAGATGCCAGACACCCCCACACTCGAATGGCGTTCAAGTTGGGTCTGACTCTGAACCAGAGTTCCTGAGGAGTAATATCGGAAGTTGCGTATGGCACTTTGTTCAGTATTGAGTTCATCATCTCTGTCAACGTCTTATTCTTTCTTCCAGCTACTATATTTGATTGAGAAAAAAATGGAGCAGTTTTTTCATTGACAATTCTATGTTCTTTGCATAACGATGCGAATTCAATAGACCTATACTCTCTACCTCGATCACTTCTGAGTCTCTTGAGTCGTTGCCCTATTTGAAGTTCAGCCTCAACCCTAAACTTCTTGAACTTCTCGAATGCTTTGTCTTTTAACTTGAGCAGATAAACGAACGCGTACTTTGAGTAGTCGTCGATGAAAGTAATGAAGTACTTCCTCTTGGCCTTTGTGGAGAACTACTTGAAGTCACAAATATCTGAGTAAACCAACTCCAGAAGATCTGTTCTTCTGTTTACCCGTTTGAACGAATTTTTTGTGATCTTTGTCTGCGCACAGACCTTACATTTCTCCACCTCCTTACCCCCACATTTAGAGATAAACCCTAGACTAGACATCTGGCACTACGAAGTACATGTCCTAGTCTGGGGTCCCACAACTCTTACAATGAGACTTCAGTCACAAGTAGAAGCTCGAACATCCATTTGAAACTGAACGCCTCATTTCAAAGTATGTCTCCTGCCAAGATATCACCATTTGGCAAACTTAGATGTTCACCCTCAAGTTTGTAATAGACTTTCTGAGATTAGGGCCTTGGTAATCATTGGTACGTTGTTGTACGCACTCCTTTGACTGTAACTTCTCAAAGTTCAGAACCATTATCCCAATCCATAGATCCTCTGCTTGATCCTTGCTTGCCATCAAGACCTTCACCACTGAAAGGTTCGACCTTGATTAACAGCTTGTCCTAAAGCATATGTGGCTAGATGCACCTGTTTCTATCCACTAGTCAGCAACCATGCCATAGGACTTAACATGCGCAATCATAGCAACCAAGTCAAGTAATCAAAGGAACCAAGTTTAGTTATACCTTGTTATATTGGTTCGGATTGGTTCTACTTCCAAGTTCCAATTTTAGCCATGCATCAAGTCCTGTATAGTGTAGTGACCTTCATGTGCATAGGCCACCATACGCCAATCCATACGCATAAGCCACCATGCGCTAATCCATGCGTCAATCTATGCGCATAAGCCACCATGTGCTAATCCATGCGCATAAGCCTTCATGCGCATCCTGCATGCGAAGAGACCATCATGCGCATTGAGACACTATGCGCCCAGCTCTGCCATGCGCCAAGATGCCAAGACTTTCAATGAGCTGCCATGTGCCAAGTCTTGCAAAGCGCCAAGTCCTGTCATGCGCAAAGATCCGCCCCTTGTGCGCATACTCTACAATCCTTGGTCATCTTATAATCTTTCTTCTAACTGGAATGCGCGTCCTTCAGTCGCTATCTCCTCCATCCTCGAGAATAGTAGGTACCGACATCTCACTTTCATTATTTGACAAAGAACTTATTCCCTTATCCAAATGTTAGAAGTAAATTACGTCAATCTTCTCAAGTTTGTGAAAACTTGTGTCCAGAAAACTTGAACGGATGTTCCCCATCTTCCTTCAGATTTTGCTTTGAGATTGATAGTCCCGATTCTTAACCAAATATGGAAGAACACGTGGTCGAGATCAGAGGTTCACACAAAAGTTCCCACTCTGACTATTCTCGATTTCCACGAAGAAATATATAATGATTCTGATTACAACTTGCTCTCAAGATTATAAAGGAATCAAAAAAAATAAACTTCACGTTCTTTCTTGCACTCGCAGTTGTAGACGGATAGAACGGAATTACAACTAGCAGAAGTGAAGAGAAAGGAGAAGAAGAAAATCTGCTTGCTGGGTGATGGTGATCACCTTTGCTCAAACCAAGATTCGCCCAACACGATCTGCTCCCAGGATCTAGCAAGTTCACGTAGAACTTCTGAAACGCTCGATGTCACATCCTTTCTTGGACTCGCACGAACTTCCTAGACTTTAATGACGGCTCCAACATCAACTCTCTTCCTCTCCCATTTTCAAGTAAGTCCTCAAATGATTCCTCAAATGTGGTTTAAAGAGAGTATTTATAGTCATAGGGAGGAATCCCTAATCCTAATCCTAGCCATCCATCAATTACAAAAAAATTATAATAAATTTAATTCATATCCCACAAGATTGAAATAAATTAAATTTAAATCCCATATAATTGATTTGAATTAAGTTCAAATCCCACATGATTAAATTTAAATCATACATGATTGGAATGAAATTCAAATCTCACATGATTAATTTAAATCGTACATGATTGGAATGAATTAAATTCAAATCCTGCAAATATCAGATTTAAATTAATGACTCAATCTTTCCATAACTGATTAAATCTATCCGATAGCAGCGAACCCGCCTGCGACTGCTCATGCGGCCCCGCAAGCAACCGCTCATGCGGCCACTCATGTCGCAGAGCATGCGATGCTGACGTGCAAAGTGCGCCAACAAAGCGCTACTTTGCGTTCTTGAGCCCGAGTCTGAGTCGAGACTTAGCTCTTATGGAAATAATTCCAAGAGCATGACAAAAAGCATAAATGCTTGCATGAGTAGTTAATCTTTTTTCTCCTAGGAAAATACTCCCACATGGCACTCATGTGCCCCACCACATCCCATGTGCACACCTCAACTAATACAAAGTATTATATTGAGATACCCACTTGGTGGTGTAGCCAATGCAAGACTATTTTTCTTAGTCTAAAAACAAAAACACCAACAATTTTGACACGTGACAATATTTAATTGAAGGATAAACATACACCCTATGAACAAAAATATGAATGTTCCTCATAATTAAATTTATAATTATTCCTAATTGTTAAAGAGAAATTTCCAAATAAGCATATATGTGTGGCCTGGAAGAGAAATTATTAGGAGTTTGAATATCCATAAAGTAGTAGCTAAGTGAAAGTCGGACCTATATATATAGATATGATATACTTGGATAATAAGGTCCATGAAGATTAGTCAAATGAAGCATGCTAGGTAGGTTTTCTCAAAGTGGTGGATCAAAGGGAAAAAAAAAAAATGGAGATCTCCAAGATGTTTTTATGAATTGTTTGTGATGAAAATTTTGTATCCGCGTATCTTGTTAAAAAATATATAACCTCGTTATTATTTACCAGCTAAAAGTTTTTTTTGAACATATTCAAAATTGTATAGAAAAGAAAAATGAATTTTATTAGGTTAAATTATACGGTCTACGTTGTTTGTGGAAGAATGGACTATGGGTCAAAAGAGAAAGGTGTTGCATTCATCATATTATTCCACAATTATTGTGGACCGCATGTGGGTAGGAGAAGTAACACTTAAAGCACACAAAAATGTTGTGGAATCGTAAAAAAGAAGCAGCAGCAAAAGTGTGGCGCTTTACTCTATTCAATTGTCTCCAAAATCAAAGGACATTGTTCCAAATTTCAAATCAACACCTTGGACTTTTGTAGTCATATATATATGTGGTTCTTTAATTTCTTAACTTTTGTTTTTTTTTAATGCTTTGTTTTCTATTTTCCTTTTTCTTCTTACTCTTGAAGTCAACCAAGCTTCCGATATTTATATGCTTTTTGGATTGCTATGTGCATTTTGATATTAGAAATTAAAGATTGCCATGTTTGTTTTATATTGCTTACGATTGGTATTTAAGAGCAATTTCTTCCTATTGGACCACCCAGCATGCTCTCCTCTTAGTTGAAACACTGTCAGGAAAGAAGCAGTTGTTGTCGTAGGCAACAATAATGAAAAAAGCGGCAGCTACATCTTAGCAGTGGCAACCGTCCATCGACGACCACCGCTGCCACCATCGGGAGCCCCGACTCACCTGTCCACCCACCCTCGACCCTCTGCCAAAGTCTCCTACCGCCAACCAACTCGTCGAATACAATCTGAGAAGAAACATAGGAGAAAGGAGAAAACAGAAAGAATGCACATCACAAAAAAAATTCAACCTTAAGAGGCAGACTTCGCGCAAATTCGCAGCTCGAAATTTTATAATGAACGATGTCCTCGATCTTGGTAAACTTTCCCCCCTTCACGTTAAACTTGTTCATTCGTTCTAAAGTTCGCAGCGAGCTCCTTGAACATTTCTATTTTAATTAAAAATTACGGGTTGGATATCGTCCCGTTGATTCATGTAATCTTGGCACGAACCTTTGTAAGAGGCACATACAATTACTGTCAACGTGGAGAAATAGATGGAGCTCGAATTCATCGACTGTGTGTGATAAATTTGGCATGTATACATCATATCGGTGTGGTTCAAAAATTTATAATTATTCTCCGTGCGCTCTTCGGATCACGACGAGATTTGTGTCATTGGATGTGCGACGTCGAAATTGTCCTACGGAGTAAGTTTCGTCCAGTTTTAAGATCGTCGTCACTATTTTGCGGGCACTTGATTCGGCACATGCTGGCGTATTTGCATTGTGTCCCTAGATGAAAATCCTGGATATGTCACTGTTCCTTTACTGTAAAAAAAAAGAACGAACAAGTTGAACATAAAATCAAGCGAATTATGTTCTTATGAAATAAAAATAAATTATTTAAGAAAAAATCCAAATAACATATACCAAATTTAGTGATACAAGTTGAGGAGCTTTGCAAATCTTTTTTTGAAAAGAATATGGTAGAGACAATGGAGTAAGGAAAGAGGCATAACACGTGCGAATTTTTTTTTTTTGGGACAAAGTTTTGATTCAACCGACTACAAGAGAAAATAAATTAAATGTTTTGAAGTGACATAATTGTTTTCAACAATAGATAAAATAATTCTTAAAAGTATTAAGTGTGTGTGTGTTTGGTTGGATAGTAGAATGTAATTGGCATTATATTGTAAATCTATATTTTTGGTTGGATAGTATAATATAATTGCCATTACATGGTAAATCTATTTATATTGTTGGACAATATAATATAATTGATATTATATTGTAAATATATTTCATCTGTTTTGTTAGAAAAAAAAAATAGAATTAATGTAATAACCATTACAAACTTGATTACATTGCTTTCTTTAAAACCAATTATATCATAAAACTCATGTAATCTCAATAACATTATATATATAGCAAATGACGTCTAGTCTAGTGGTTAAGACCGATGCATATTACCTAGGAGATTACGGCTTTTAGGCCTTCAGGCCAGATGTTTATAACACAGTTACCTCTCCAAAATATATATATATATATATGATTTGGCTAATGAGTTTGTAGGCGCTTCTTCGTTAAATTCTCCAAAGAAGAAATACTCCCTAAAGTTCTGCTTGAAGGTCCTTGGATGCATGAGGGATATTTAATCATACTCAAGCGATGGGTGCCACTTCTGTCGCTTAAAAGAAATCTTCTTGTGTATTTTCCAGCATGGATACAATTGCTTCGCATACCTCTATAATTATGGAGTTGGATATAATGGAAAATAGGAATAACATATCATCTTTCTAGTCGATTTGTCTACTTAAGCAGTCACTTGTTGGAGAGGACCTGACTTGCTTCTTTTGCTGAATGGTGCATTGGAGTTATTTTCTACTGGGGAGAAAATTTTCTGTACAATTTTTATTCTTCTACGAGATCCCCTTCAAAGTTTTTCAAAGTTGTCTTCGAAATATTTTGAACAGTAAAAGCATCCCAGCTTGAGGAGACGACTCTGTGTGGAGAAGGAGGTTACTAGCGGAACATCCTTGGTGGGAAGGAAAGTGCTTGTAGAGCAACAATTTCTGGGGGAAAGGGTCAGAGACCTTGTGGAGTAGAGACAAGACGGAGTTCTCTAGCCATGAAGGGAGGCGACTTCAGATATAATCTTGACGTGGAAGGAGGCGGTTGGTAGCCTGGCTTTGCCCCTCCAATTTGCTTCCGTAGGAATGAGTTTTGCTTCTGAATGGACGTGCCCCTTCGACATTTGACATGCAATTGTCACGATTCTCCACATTCATCATTAAGAATTCCTTCCGCTCTGGTTAGCATGGTAAAGCTGGTTGTTGAAAGACAGGTTGGCAAGCCCCAGCAGCATTCTTCGTCCCCAATGTATATTTTTAAAGGGTTGTTCATCATGCGCACGTCCGCGACATAGAACAGGTGCACGCGACTGAACAGTCGTTGCTGCCTCTATATGTTATTTTGAGGATTTGCTCATTTTTTCATGCATCACCTAAGATATGGGAAACCCCATTCCTTCCTTTATAAATATATATGATGGATGAAAGAAAGTGCTTTAAACTATCCAATCTTATGTTTGCTCCCCCATGGATCCTAAAAGGATTCGTTACTGCTCCCAAAGGCCTACTTACGCCCGTACCTTGTCGTATGCGGGCTCTAACATCATTTCTTCGCCTTTCACTCTTTCGACACAGGCTGTTGTTTCTGAGTCAACCTCCTCAGCTATGATATCTTCCCCCATTTCGAAGAAGAGGAAGTTGGCAGAAATCAAGTTGGTCATGACTAATCACATTCTATCTTCTTTTAGCCTAACGTTGGAAGACATTGCAAGGTCATTGGGTACTACACTGGACTTTGATTCCCTCCCTCTGATCCTATAGGAGAGGGAGATACGAGGAGCGATGGAGTCTGTACGTCGACTATTCCATACTTCAGGCATCCGCACCCTTGCAAGACATTGTAGATTCCATCAACGACTCTGATTGTTCCTCCACTTAGCCGCACCATGTCCTTTTTTTTTTGACTGGGCCAGTTTGGCCATACTTTGTAGGATTTTCTTTTTTATAATGAAAGTTCTTTTCTCCTTTTTTTTATAAGTCTACCTCATTTTAATCTTAGGTGTTTGCCTTGCTAGTATACAAAATAGACTATAACTCTCATTACCTAAGGATAATTTGTTAGACTGTGAATCACAATGATTCTGTAGTGATGACACTATCTTAGATATATATGCATTCAACCACAAATTATGGATCATAGGGTAAGAGGCTTGAAGTGGGAATGAGGCATGGGTGCAGTCCAGAAGTTTAGAACCCGGTGTGGTTGTGCAAGGTTTGATGATCTAAGGTGTTAGTTGTTTAGAGGTAGTGAGGACATAAACAACCTTTTAGATGGAAACCTTAATGGAAGGGTTGATTGTCACGCCCCAGTCCCAGAATACATAGGACTAGGAATACGTAACATGCTAGCCGTATGTATATGAGAACACCAATGTGTTGGAAGATCGTAACACATACGTACGCTGTATATGAATATAAAATCCACAAGTGGTAATATACTGTCGACACAAGTCACACGCAATCTATATCTTATCTACAACACAAATAAAGAAATATGAAATAAATAACTGAATCTAAATATATGAAGTATCAAAGAATGATATTCGGGTGGAAACAAATCCACTGCCAGTCGGCTATACTAAAAACTAAATGAGAGAAGAGATCAAAACTCCAATATAAGATAAATGTCAATATAATAATAACTAAAATATCCATCAGCTGCGAAGAATCAGTGGTACTCCGAAGGTAAGACCTCCTCAATCTGGTACGAAGTGTCAGGTCCGGGTCCGTACTCCTACGGATAATCCTGTCCGCCTACACCTGGAAGTGGACCAGGTCCTCAGAGGGACGTAACAAGATACAGAAACAACATGCCAATAAAGTACTAAAAATAAACATCCAAGGGTCGCCTAACCGTCTATGTGAATGCAATTTGAGAACAACTTTCCAACACGTGGGCTATCTGGCTAAAAATAGGATTGGCATGATTCTCTCGAAGATTCAGGGGCCTAAAGAGTATGACGTCTTTTGAACATCAGAGGCCGCCTGTAGATATATAATATAAGGGTTATCTGACCAAGCATCTCCGGCCGAGCGTACGGGTTACATAAGAAAAAGTGCAAAGGAGCCCAAACGCCTTACTTGTTGTTCTCCCCACCCTCATGCTCTATTCATGCCATATCCATGACACGATGACATCTCTAATGACTGCCAAGGCTTCTAATCATGCAATTCTATCAGCAGTTATCCCTATCCATCGCAAGTCCTATACGCACAGGTGGCCAGCCCGTCACGCAAGTACGTGTCCTAAGTGAGACTCACACTCATGTAACAACTGTTTCACGGCCAATAAAACATAAGAATGCCTCATGATAATGTGGTGGTGTCGTAAAACTAGGTCAACATGTATAATATATAATAAAGATAAAATACGACGCTACCGTCGTTGCACCCAAGTTATTCTTGGACGCAGTTTATATAGCAGTTAAAATATATGAACTAAATAATAGAAATAAAATGCATGCACTATATGGAATGTAAATCATAGTACAATGGCAAGGTATACTTGTCTAGCAGGTAAGCTGCATAATGTAAACATACAGGTGTCGAGTATAGAGTATCAGAACCTACTGCCTCCGACCGAACATCTTCGGATGCTGAAATAAACATCACCACGTTCTAGGAATCAGCGAGAGAGCAAGAAAATACTACCCTTTCATCTAATTTGGACACAGGACAAAATGGTAATTTTGGGTCAAAGCGGGGTCCACATGTGGGCCACTTTGCACAAAAAAACTGCTAGTGGGTAAAAGTCTTTAAATTAGACAAATTATAGGTCAAACAAATCTTAAACGTCGATACAAACTCAACGATATATCCAGTTTTGGATTCCAGTGAGCCGATCAAAATTTCACCCTTCAAGTCAACCCGTGGGACTCGCAAATAGGCGGTTTGGTCAACTATCTCATAATCACCCAAAACTTGGGTCACAGGACCAGCGTAATACCATGAATCCAATGGCACAAGTTTCGTCGTATTTCGATGAGCGTACACAAAGTAGGGTGATTATTTGTGAAATTCATGATAGAGGAACTTTTTACGATACGGGTTGATTCCGACCCGCACACACGTCCGAATCATCTTTCACAAAATTCCACACGTCTAGATATACCCTATACGTCTTTCGGTGCAATTGGTACGCGACGAGGTGGTCTGGTTTGGCGGGACGCACTCCGTATCACAAGTTTTCGGGTTCAAAAAATATGGTTTTTGGTTAGGTATGAACAAGTTGAATTTATTAATTAAAGCAAACTAAATAAAACTAAAAGAACAAATTTAATCTCAGTTATTCTGTGAATAAGCCCTTTCAATTAGATTTTTAAAAAATTGAATCGGGTTGGTAGAAAATAGGACATTAACATGGGTACTTGGATTGATTTCTGAACTGTTTTGGAATAGTTTTTCGCCAAACTTTCGGTCAATTTTTCGATCAATCTGGGGCACGAATATTCGTCCCTCTTGGCGAAAATCCTAGAGGGTCGTGTTGTGATCATGTATGAAAAAACCGTTCATTAAATGAAGCAACGGAGAGGGAGAAACATTACTATGAAGTAGGGATCGTGCCTGTTCTGCTGTGCGGTCTGTCCGCGCGCGGGCGGCCCGTGGCTGCTACTGCGACCTGTGCGACGGCCAGTGGCGGCTGAGGGGTGTGCTGGTCATCGGGCAAGGGTCTGGGATCTCCTAGAGTCGAGGGTTCGAGCTTTTTGATGGCTTTCTAGGGTTTTCGGATAGGTAATAGGTTTTCATAGGATATATTTATATACCATGTTTAAATCCGAATTTTCATTAATTTAAACACTGATTTAGATTAGGATTTGGACTAATTGGAGGAGAATCAGATAAGGATTGATCCAAAATTCGTTCCATCCAATTTGATTAAGATTTGGGTTTGTTTCGAATTCGGGAGAGGAGTGGTCTCTCGCGCGCACACGGGTTCTGCGAAAGAAAGCTTATGGGTTCTCCAGAAGAAGCTTCTGTTTGTTATCATTTTTTTTCCTTTCCTTTCCTTTTCTTATCTTATCTTAAAAAACAATATATATATATATATATATATATATAAGATTATATAAAACAAATTCCAATAACATTTTGTACACAAAATAACTTCTAGAAATTTTTTAATATTTTAACAAGAGATAAATAGTAGTAAAAATAGTTTTGAAAAAATAATTTTAAATAAGTATTTTTATAATTAATTAAATCAAGAAATTCATTTTTTAATTAACTAAGAGAATACTCTAAAAAAAATTCATAATTTAAATAAATTATAAAAATACTTAAAATACAAAAATAAATTTAAGGGGTTTACAATCTACCCAACTTACAAAAATTTTGTCCTCCAAATTAAAGATAACTCACGGTTTAAGAACAAGGGGAGGCAGTATGGTAGAGAAGGGTCTTGTACGATTTATCGTACCTCCACTAGGGAAGGGAGAAATATAAATCACGCATTAAGTTCTAAGGGTCAGTCTGATCTGCTTTAAATAAGGTAATATGGCACGAATAAGTTCAATCACATAAAGTTCTTGAACATAGAATCGAGTTGTAAGGAAACACGGTAGAGAAGATGAGAACATGATATGAAGTGTCATTGATAGGACAGAGGGTGAACTGTCCCTTCTTGGTTACAAGAAGGATCTTAAGCTATCTATGCTCTAATGATATAAAAATGATGTCCCTCTATTCTATAAATTCTCCATAGCCACTATGCCTACATTTGTACTCGTTGAAGTCGTTAAATTTTAAATCCTCGAAATTCGTATCTAAGTTAAGGCAATCTTAACCATATCAAATTTTAAATAAAAAAATCTAAATCTAATTCAAATCTATCATAATTCTTTGAAAATTAAAATAACCAATATTTAAATTTAAATTTAGTTGATCATAATCTCGTCTCAATTTTAAATAATCAAATTTAAATATAAGTCGAATCTATTATAACCTCCTCAAAATTTAAATCGATAATTCAACCTCCAATATTCAAAATTTAAATCATATACTCAAATTATAATTTTTTTTATCCAATATATCAAAATTCAAAATTCAATCCATAAGACATTCTTCTCCTTAAAGTTAAATTCTTATCATTAAGTTTTTTTTTCATAACTAAAATAAATCATAATCATTCTTCTAAAACTTCGCAAAATTAAAATGACTTAAATCTCTCAATCTTATCTTACTTGATTACCTTATTACCTCAATCTAAGATTTTCATCTTTATATAAAATTTGGCTCAAGTTGACAATACAACTTCTACCCAACTTAGGATTTACCGATCTATCATACAAGACTATACATCTAAGAAAAACTTTCTCAAATTATCTAATCGTGTGATTCAATCCTCAAAAATGTTAACACAAAATATATCACATGTTTCACGCCCTTAATTACAAAAGACAACCACCTAGTAGTGTGATTGGCCTACGGGGTATACCTAGTACTATCCGTGTGTCAAACATACAACAAGTACGAACGTTCATCTTTTCAAAATAGGGGAAGACGAAAAGCAACAATAAAGAATTCAAGGAGGAGGTGATAGAATACAAGTACGGGGTTCAAGGCGATTACAGAATTCAAAAGGGAGTTGTCAAGGCAGTTGTGGATTGAAATCTTATTTTTGATAAAATTTTATTCGCATGATCATATCAGTACATTTATATAAACGATACAATATGCTCTGACATGTCTAGAGGGCAAGTATATTCATATACTAGTCAACTATGTCTCAATCTACGTAAAATAGTTATACGAAAGATGAACCAAGTGCACTAAAGTTGATCTGACCATAATACATCGATTCTGATTTATACAATGTATTAATGTGGGCCCCCACTAACACATATGTTATGAACAAGCTCGATAAAGAATAAGCTTACAAAACTAGGTTATAATAGCAGTATAAGTCATGATAGTAAAAAAAATAAGCACGCGGGATTATGATGATGGAAGGTACAAAATAATTCAAGTTCACCAAGAAGGTAAGACTCGCCCGGTGTTGTGCCTCTACAGTTGCCATATTAACTTCCTGTCTAAGTCTCTAGTCGACCAAATGGGGGTATGGGCCTCTAAAGTTCTACAGTCTGGATAAACACTATCTTCTTATGTTATCATATATTCAAGTGTCATTCTATTATAATTCATTAATGGGTCAAAAGGACTATGTGATACTATGTTGTGAGGCATGCTACCTAACTTACAAGGATTAACTAATACTATAACTTAAGAATGGAGAAGTTACTGGATCTCAAATGAGAGAGGATATAACCTGTATTGAGATATATTAATAAAGGTTATATGATTTGTAACTAGGGATAATTACAAAATCATATTCTAAACTAAATGAACAACCCAACCTGCCAAGTTCTAACTACTAAGCATAAAAATTTAAGATTATCAAACTACAATCCTACCAAACTATATATCCTAACGTAAAAGAAATCACTTGGCCTACCATCAGAAGGGTTAGGTGGCACGAATTGAAAGATGAAGAAAAAAATTTAGTCGTCGCACAAATATCGAGCGTTAAGGGTTAGAGAAACAACATATAAAATTAAATAGAGAGACTCTTGATAATATCATGGTTTCCTAAGGAAAAGTGGTATGCTAGTCTCTATGTTCGAGGTATGATCAAGGAAAATATTCTAATAATTCAATACATTTTAATTGGGTAAAGATCTATGACAATTGATCTATGATGGAGGGAGGGATTAACTTAAGATGGGAAAGTATATAGATAGTTGGATGAGATGGCATGGTCGATGACTCATGGAGACTCAAGCATGACTCAACGATGATCATAGATTCTAGGAGATCTACTATGTTGAAGGTAGGGTACCCTTACTCTTACTAAGGTATTGGTTCATTCCTCTTAGTTTTCTAAGGTACTGCTCTGCTAATATCAAGACAATAATCTAACTTTATAGTTCTCTTATATTATCTTACTATGAAAGTTATGTTTAATATTCAATCTCGAATTTTTTTTGGTTCCTCAATACTAGGGTCAAACGATATGGTCAAATTTCTAACTAACCCTAGTAGTGTCTATGCTACTCTCAAGTCATTCCTAAATATATCAAGAGATAATGGTCAATCAATTTATAGGTGTTGGATGCTAGGGTTCATTAGGTATACTAACTTTGGGAGCTGCCAATATTATAATTTATTTTTTCTTAGTAGGTATGCTATCATAATTATCTTCTAACAAGGATTTCTATATTCTGTCAGAAGGCTATACTCAAGGAACTATTAGAGGATTACATTAAATAGGAAGAGGTGAGAAAACAAGGAAACCTATGTCAAGAGAATTAAGTGAGTACAATTTCGAAGGTCAAGGAAGGTATGTGAGTTCAAAGAATTTGGAACAAAATCAAGGATGGAAGTAAAGTATGTGGATGAGACCTATAATCTAATCCTATTTGCAGGCTTGTTTGGTACAGTAACGTAACCGAGACAATATATTCGAGACCTGCATGGGCCACCACAAAAATATGTCACGCTCCAGTCCCAGAATACATAGGACTAGGAATACGTAACATGACAATCGTATGTATACGACAACACCAATGTGTTGGAAGATCGTAACATATACGTACGCGGTATATGAATATCAAATCCACAAGTGGTAATATACTGTCGACACAAGTAACACGTAATCTATATCTCATCCACAGTACAAATAAAGAAATATAAAATAAATAATTGAATATCAAATATGAAGTATCAAATAATGATAGTCGGGTGGAAATAAATCCACTGCAAGTCGACTATACCAAAAACTAAATGAGAGAAGAGATAAAAAAATCTAATATAAGATAAATGTTAATATAATAATAGTAACTAAAATATCCATCAGCTACGAAGAATCAGTGGTACTCCGAAGATAAGACCTCCTCAATCTGGTACGAAACGTCAGATTCGGGTCCGTACTCCTGCGGATAATCCTTCCCGTCTACACCTGAAAGTGGACCAGGTCCACAGAGGGACGTAACAAGATACAGAAACAGCATGCCAATAAAGTACTAAAAATAAATATCCAAGGTCGCCTAACCGTCTATGTGAATGCAATTTGAGAACAACTTTTCAACACGTGGGCTATCTGGCTAAAAATGGGATTGGCATGATTCTCTCGGAGAATCAGGGGCCTAAAAAGCATGACGTCTTTTGAATGTCAGAGGACGCCTGTAGATATATAATATAAGGGTCATCTGACCACGCATCTCCGGCAGAGCGTACGGGTTACATAAGAAAAAGTGCAAAGGAGCCTAAACGTCTTACTTGTTGTTCTTTCTACCCCATGCTCTATTCATGCCATATCAATGACACGATGATATCTCTAATGACTGCCAAGGCTTTTAATCATGCAATTCTATCAGCAGTTATCCCTATTCGTCGCACGTCCTATACGCACAGGTGGCCAGTCCGTCACGTAAGTACGTGTCCTACATGAGACTTATACTCGTCTAACAACTGTGTCACGGCCAATGAAACATAAGAACGCCTCATGATAATGGGGTGGTCTCGTAAAACTATGTCAACATGCATAATATATAATAAAGACAAAATATGATGCCACCGTCGTTGTACCTAAGTTATTCTTGGACGCGCAGTTTATATAAAAGTTAAAATATATGTACTAAATAACAGAAATAAAATACATGCACCATATGGAATGTAAATCACAGTACAATGGCAATGTATACTTGCCTGGCAGGAAAGCTGCGTAATGTAAATATCCAGGTGTCGAGTACAGAGTATCAGAACCCACTGCCTCCGACTGAACGTGTCCGGATGCTGAAATAAACATAAATAACGTTCCCAGAATCAGCGAGATAGCTAAAAATACTACCCTTTCGTCCAATTTGGACACAGGGCAAAACAGTAATTTCGGGTCAAAGCGGGGTCCACATGTGGTCCACTTTACACCGAAAAGCGTGCCAGGGGTAAAGGTCTCTAAAAGGGATAAATTATAGGTTAAAAAAAATTCTAAACGTCAATACGAACTAAACGGTACATCCAATTTTGGATTTCGATGAGCCGAACACAAATTCGCCCTAAAAGTCAACCGTAGGGCCCGCAAATAGGCGGCTTGGTCAACTGTCTCAGAATCGCGTGAAACTTGGGTCACAGGACCAGCATGATACCATGAATCCAATGGCATAAGTTTTGTCGCATTCTGACGAGCGTACTCTAAATGGTGCAGTGTTTTACAAAAGTCGCGATATGGGGCCTTTTTACGGATACGAGGTGATTTCGACGCGCACACGCGTCCGAATCAGTTTCCGCAAAAGCCCAAACGTCTGAACATACCATACGTGCCTTTCGGTGCAATTGGTACACGACGGGGCGGTCCCATTTGGTGGGGCGCGCTCCGTATCGCAAATTTTAAAGTTTTCAAAAATAGGTTTTTCATTATTTTTAACCCATTTTAATTCTGCATATAATACCAAATAAATTAATCTAATTAACAGGAAATAATCTAGGTTATATGGTCTTCACATAGCAAAAAGAAAATCTAAGTTTGGATCTCTGTGGTGGGAGTTATGAGTCCTTAAACATGGGTCATCGCAACAGTTATTCTGAAATTAAAGTTGTGGTTTTTCTCCAACTTGGTCTCGGTTTTCACCTAGGGTTACGCGCTGATCGATGGAAACTAATACACAGTATTGGAATAGGGATAGGTTGTGAACATACCGGTGAAGACGAGGTCGAATTTGGTCGAGCGATGGAGCAGGAATCAATGCCTGAACAGGGGTACGCTGCAGTGAATTTCTGCAGGCGTGCACGCGGGATCTCGCGAACGGCGACGAGCGGCGGTTGGCGTGCTCCGGGCGGCGGCGCTTGGGGCTCTGGTGGTCAGCGGCGCAGGGTCTGGGTAGTCGAGATTTAGGGTTAGGGTTTAAGAAGTCATATAATCTATATATATAGGAAGAGGGAAAACCGAAAGGGGGTCGGGCTTCCGCGCGGGGGGTTCTGCCGCTGCTGCTGCTGGTTTAGCTAGCGGGTAGGGTTTAAGGAAATGGGTTGGGTTAGGACCGGGTTTGGGTTTAGCTTAAGGGAAAGGGGTTTTGGTTATTTTCTTATTTCTTTTCCTTTTTCTTTTTATTATTCATTTCTTTTTCCATTCTTTTCATTTGTTTTCTTATTCTTTATCATTTATTAACACTATAATTAATACTACTATTACTACTATTATCATTATTATTATTACATTATTATTATAACTAACACTTTTTATTATTATTATTATTATTATTAATAATAATTAATAACTATTTATTATTTACATATATATTTAAGGTATAAAAAATATATTTGTACCCAATTAAAATCTAAAAAAATCTAACACTCTCCCACAAGGATCCCAAATTAGTTTTGTGCAAAATTTCTAAATGCGTATTTATCTAGGTAATTAAATCAATAAATCATAATTTCTAATTAACTAACTAATATAAATAAATTCTAATAATTAATTAATTAAATATAATATAAAAAAATATGGGATTTTACAGACGACTCCTGCTACTGCTCCGTCTGCCGTTGCTCCTGATGATCTACAGGATATCATCGTTATGGTTGGGGCGTAGTACATGGCTAGCCGACAGCCGCCTCCGCCTCCACCTTCGACTTGATGGATTTTTTGTGTTTGTAAAATTTTTTTTAGTTGGTTGCAGTTTTTTAACTTGATTGTAATTATTTGACTTTGTGTGATTGTATAATAGTTATTTATACATGTTTGGATTACTCTACTTTATTATTTCGACATATATATAACATTTGTACATGTTTGTGTAGGTTTTATTATATTTTTGGAATTTGCTTGTGTGAAATTTATTTGTGTGAAATTGATTTGTGTGAAAATTGGTGAATGTATAACAGGTATATGCTCAGCAGAAATTGATTTTTGGAAAAAATATTACCTTTAGCGATGGACATGCGACGTAATACCGATGGATTATGAGGAAAATCTCAGGTCATCGACGAATTTTCGACAAAAAATCTCAGGCCAGCAATTACCCAACGACTGAAAATTCTGTCCCTAAAACGTTTGATACACACAAATGTGCCAAACATGTATTAGAATACGTCGCTAAAATCTGTCACTAATCCGTCACTGAGAGTGATGGATTAGCGACGAACTCTTTGAGCCCTGAATGTGCAAAACCTTCTGAAAAATTTGGCAAAATTTGGCTCACATAATCTGTCGCTAATTCGTCGGTAAGTAGTCAGAAAGTTTAGCTTGTACGTCGTTGATCCGTCGCTGGTTTTATGTCGCTCAATCCGTCGCCAATCCGTCGATATAGCGACGGATTAGCGACAAAATTTTCGTAGCGGCGTTAGTTATTCTGACGGAACCTTTCCGTCACTAAAATAAAATAGCGACGAAAGAGGGCACATCTTTTCGTCGCTAATTTTGTCGCTAAAATAATATATTTTTGTAGTGAAAGAGGGCACATCTTTCTAAAAATAAGGTGAAGATGCAATATGGATTTGCGGTTGTAGCTATCTATCCCATGAAGAGATCATAGGGGAGGAGAGTGGGTCGACAGTTGCAGACAATGAAACAAAAATTTTGCAAAAAGAAAAATAGTAGAAACAGAAAACTGCCCTTCTTTTTACAGTCGCAGTTTCTACACTGAGATAGAACAGAAAAAAAATGAAGAAGAAATAGGATAATGAATATCATTGTTGCTCAAAGCAAGATTTGCCCTCTTCGACAATCTGCTCCTAGGAACCAGTAAGTTCAGTATATTGAACTTTTGGAACGATCCATGTCACCTTTGTTGCGGATCTCAATCTCAACGAACAACACTTCGTGGATTTTGGTAGTTTCTGCAAAAATTTGCATGTAGCAGTATATATATATATATATATATATATATATATATACCCAAACCCTAATCAGCCGTCGCCCTCCTAATTCAGAGACAATTCCTAAGAATTATGAGCAGTTATAAACCATTATCTTCGAATCCCAAAAGATAATGAGCGATTTATACCAAATATCCACTAAATCAGCCATATAACATTATTTTTGCGCCAACTACGACATTTCTGTGCTCAACTCTCATGCGCAGACTTAGCGAAGCCCTACATGTACACCCACCGCATAAGCACTACCATGTAAGCTCCTACACGTAAAGCCTTTATGTGTAAGTCCATGCACAACCCGCACGGCGCTGATGCTCTGTCGTGCAACCCGCAGCAACTCGTGCAAGAACGAGCACACAAGCGCAACAAAGCGCCACTTTGCATCCTAGTCCGAGTCGAGCTTGCCTCCTAAGGAAAATCCTCAAGAATGAGTGACAAAAAATAAGATTATTTCCGCGGTGTCCTGATCCTTGCCCTCTAGAAAAATACTCCACCATCTCAGCTACATGGGCTACTACACCCCATGTGCACAAGTCAACACAAAGAACTTTATATTGACATACGTACACACTTGAGGTTCTACCTGATGTGGGACTATTATTCTAGAATTCAATATCAAAACCCCAGCACATAACAATTATTATTCCATTACAGTACAATCTAAATAAAATATTTGAGACTAATTGATATTACATTATATCGTTTGATTATATGTTCAAACCAAACATGATAATATAATTGTAATTCTATTACAATACAATCAATTACGTTACAAATTTATTCTATTACAATTACAATTATATTACATTATATTGATAATTATATTACATTATATTGAACCAAATGCACCCTTACAAATTTTATTCCTTTACGGCTACCATTATATTACATCATAGTAGAAAATTGACGTAGTAATCTTCCGATGGAGGCCAAAAAAATGACGATAAGTATTGTGTTATATTAGAGTTTGAAATGTGGCAGAGGGGCGATCAAGAAGATGTAATTTTTCTATGATATATCTTTATCATGTTGGGAAGTTTGCTAGCTTTTTCTTGTGTGAATATCGGATATAGTTTGTTCAAATATTCATCTGTGCCCCCAAGTCACAATTTGGTGAATCGCAACCACGTCATCTTGTCAAATATTTGACCACTTGTCTCTAAGACATGGGCGAGTATTTCTCTATTGCCATATCCATGGAACCCTAAAACTGCATGTTTAATTCAATTATACATACATGGAAAAAGTCTTAGAAAGGGGTTGGGAGCTAGACATTGGCGATCAGTACTGCACCATACGATTTGTTGAGGAAATTAAAAGCTCGACAGCCTCACCACGAGTCATCATTATTTACATACATGCATGATGCAACAATAAATATGTACAAAATATTTGTAAGCATGGCAATGGCCAGTGAAGTAGCTAGAGAAATAAACCGCCCTCATGTCTAGGTTTCCTTTGACCAACACACTTAACCCATTTGTT